>PVJH01002506.1:0-166734 GCA_004026705.1 Nesogale talazaci | reverse complement strand
CAATCGCGGTTTCCTCTATCTCCCCCTTCTCAGCCCATCTTCCCCCTACCCTCATGGCATCACTACTTCCTGGGGAGTTTATCTGTTCTGTATTCTGTGTGTCGAGACCTCTTATCTGTACCAGTGTACAGGTTCTTTGCTTTCTCCTTAATTGAGGTTTTTCTGTGTTGTTGGTTTTTTGGCTTGTTTGATTTGTATGGTTTTGCATGATTTTCTGTATATAAAATTCAGGATAAGTAGATCTATAGGAACAGTAGCTGGATATAGACACAAGAGTGAAAGGTGAGGGGAATAGGGAGCTAACAAAGTCAGTAAGGAAGTGTTCTCATATCTTCCATAAATTCATCTTTTCAATTTTCATTTATATTTTCTACTTTTCTCAAGCTGTGTACTGGCTTTGCACTATCCAATCTATAGTTTATATATTGCATAGCCTTCCATACAAAAAAATAGAGAAACCCCCCTGGCATCTAATCACCTTTGACTTTACAAACCTTTAAATATTTTAAAGGATACAGAGGGACTAGTGGGTTCAAACCACAGATTATGATTGGCATTTCAGTGCTAACCAACTAGCCACCTTCTTTTGGAAGTCTCTTACCATATATACTCATGTATAAGCAGATATATATCTTTTTTTTGTTAGTTTTTTTTGGGGGGGGCATCACTGCCCTCAGGTGGTGGGAGTAGGAGGCCCAGCCTTTGCTCTGTGGAGCTGAAATCGAACCTCCATCCCAGTGGGCCGCAGTCATGTGCACCGGGGCTCAGCCCCTATAATCAGATTTTTAATGCAGAGTTTGTGGTAAAATTAGGGGTCTCAGCTGATAGTTGGGTCAGCTTATTCTCGTGTATATATGGTACCTGTTCCTTTCTCAAACATTCCTTACCTTTCTTCTTATCCTGCAATTTGTGAGTCTGAATTCTTCTCATAATTAAAATTAGGATGACAAAATAATAAATTAGTATACTTAATAACTGAAAATATAGTAGGAAGCAAGAAATAAAAATATCTAAGTAGCAAGAGCTGATAAAATCAATCCAAGACAATTTTCTGAATCAGTACTTTAAGTAACCCCAGGAACAGGCCTAAAAAATCAAGACACACATACACACACACACATTAGGGTGGTGGTGGCGGTGCTGCACTGTTATCTGGCTTGCTTTGAAGCAAAGTAAATGTTAGCCTTTTGCCACTTCCTCTGTAGCCCTGTTTCATAAGCTTCCAAAAAGATAAATTACTGGGTAATGAGTCGCTGGCTCCAAGCAAAAGGTAAAACAGTAATTTTTCAACCTCAATTTCTTAAAATGCCAGGACTTATTATTTTCAATAATAATTGAGAAATGGGTTTAACTCTCCTAGAATCCAGACTTGTATGGTACAAGAAGTTGCAGTGATTCACCCTGGTCATCTACCCTGGATATCCTGTTGTACCTGTTGTACAATCACCTTTAAGTCAAACAATAGTCTAGCTAATTAGTAAGGACATTTTGCCTTAGATAGTGTTCTCTTTTGAAAAACTCAGTCCGTTTCTAGAAACCCAAACTCCAGGGGTTGACTGAAGCTGTGTTGTAGATAAACTGTTAGTGTATAAACACTGGTCTGGTCCCCGTTTCCATGGTAATGCTGATAAGATGTGACATAAGAATTTTGGAAATTCGTCTCATGTTAGAAACATTCTAACTCCCTAGTGAAATGCTATGCTGATTTGTAGATTACATACTTAATCAACTCCAATTTCTATTATTGGCTTAATATTATTTTAACATAGTAACTCTGATTATGATGCTATTGTTAGGAGTGTAAACTCAGTTCTAACTCATAGGTTCTCATACTGCTCAGTAATACACCCTCCTCAAAATCAGGGCCATGTCTGAGCCCATGGTCGCAGCCACTGTATCAGTCCATCTTCTTGAGGGTCATCTTCTTTTCCACTGTCTCTACCTTTACCAAGCACGATGTTCTTCTCCAGGGGCTGGTCTCTGCTGATAACATGTCCAAAGCACAGGAGGTGAATTTTTGCTCTCCTCATTTCTCTATAGGTCAAAAGAACCTCCATTTGGTGTTATGAAGAAACAAAGGGCACTAAGTATTTTATTTGACAAACCAGCCTGGTCCTATATTTTCGAAGAGCATGATTGCTGGAAGGAAAAAACACCACCCCTCAAGCATGCACTATAAGACGAAAGGAAATGTTAATTGGATGAAAACATTTTCAAGACTTTCTGTTATAAAAATAGCTTGCAGTTTACCGAAGAATTAACCTTGCACTATCATGTCGCCTTTTCTAACAATGGACTAAGATATTTACCTAATTTTTGACCAATGACCCTGGAACAAAGCATTGCCCACAAACAGCAAAAGAGACCTTTAATTTTGGAAGCTGGAACCCCTTCTCGTGGAGATTCAATTTTGGTCACTACAATGATTTATGCCCACTTTCTCTTTTTAAATTGCTCCACTGGATTAATAATCTGAAATAAATCTTTCTTGTAATTTTACAGCAGCTTGTGTTATGCTCCAGAACACTTACATAGAACAGAGTAGAAGCCCACCCCAGTGGGTTTCTCAGGCTGTGAACGCCAATGAAGTCGAACACCTCGTGTTTTCTTTCGCAGAGTAGTTGGTGGGCTCTAACTGTTGACTTTTGAGTTTAGTAGTCCAATACTTACTCAACAGTGCCATTAGGCAGGCTTCTAGTTTTCTGGAAGCCCTGTATATTCACCATTGTTCTACAACACCATAATTCAAATGCTTCAAAGTTCTCCTTTGGTTTTCCTTATTCAGTTTTAACCTGCTTATGAGGTAATTGAAAATACCACAGCTTGAATCAGGTGCACCACAGTCTTTGTCAACGTTTGAAAAAATAGATCTTTTGCAGCTGATTTGCCCAATGCAATATGTAATTTGATTTATTGACTGCTGCTTCTATGGAAAGAAGAATAGGTGCATCTGAACTAAGATGGTGGCAAAAAATATTGAAAATACCTTGGACTGTCAAAAGAATAAAATAATCTGTCTTGGAAGCAGAACAGTCTGAATATCTACTCCTTAGAAACAAGGATGATGAGGCTTTGGACATGTTATCAAGAGAGACAAGTCTCCAAAGAAGGACATGCATGATGCTTAATAAGGTAGAGGGGCAGAGTAAAGACAAAGATGTCAAACAGATGGATCGACATAGTGCTTACAACAATGGACTAAAAACATAAAAGCAAGTGTGAGGATGACGCAGGATTGTGCTGTGTTTTGTTCTGTTTTTCATAAGCTTGCTGAGAGTTGAAACGAACTTGAAGGCACCTAGCAAATTACATCCATTTCTATGGGCATTGACTGTGGACCCAAGAAAAATGAAATCCGTGACAATTTCAATATTTTCTCTATTTAATAATATTGCTAATTGGTTCAATTGTGAGAAATTTGTCTGCTTAATGTTGAGGTGTAATTCATATTCATTGATCTTCATCAGTAAGAACTTCAAGTCCTCTTTACTTTTGGCAGCTAGTACGTGTGAACTGCATATTGTATGTCAGTTTGTAGTATTGTCTTGGTTTGTGTGTTTCTGTGATGTTGAAAGCTATAACATCAGTAATTGAAATATCAACAGTCCCCCATGGTAGACAGGTTTCAGCAGTTTGTAGAGTTCCTGAGTCTAACAAAGAATAAATACATACTAATATGCTTCTGGAAAAAATGCCATTGAAAATGAAATAGTGGAACATTATGTATATAGTGCTGGAAAACAAACCCTTCAGGTTGGAAGACATTTAAAATATGACTGGGGAAGGGCTATTTCCTCAAAGTAGAGTCATCTTAATGACATGGATAGAGTAGTGATTATGGCATCTTTGTTGATGAGATAAGACTCAAAATGAGAAGAAACAGCTGTAATCATCCATTAACAATTTTAAAATGAAATGATTGATAATAGAGTACAGTATAATACTCTATACTGTAATAGAGTATAGTACTGCTTTTCACTACAAAAAAGTTCAAATCCAATCTCCCTCAGTTATTTAAATTTATCTAATAGATGCTGAAATTGTTTGTCTACTTGGTACCATGTACTACAAATTATATGGGAGCTTGGAATAGTATGACATAATTTCAGAGTCATAAAAAACATTCAAACCTTGTGTTAGAATATGTGTTAGTGTCCCTAAGACTGTCCTCAAGCCACACAGGATTTAGTGTATAGTTGCATCCATAGCTATAATTTCTTGTAGTAAAAGGATATAGAGTAGAATCAGCAAAGGGTAAAAGTGTATAGCTGAAGTCTGGAAGGAGCTAGGCAAACACTTCCAAGAGTCCCTTTCCAGTGGAATCACAAATCACACAGAGTAGATTGAATTTCCTCAACAAGCAGTATGGCCACAAGAAAGAGATATTACCAACCAAAGAAACTTGTTAAAGACACATCACACAAAGGTTTTTCTTAGGGGTGTAATATAAAAACCCTTTTCCTAATATGTACTAAAACCCAGACACCTGGAAAGGAAGTAGGTATTCAGCTAAACAGTTTAGAAACAGCAAGTCATTCTTATCTATTCTTGGAATGGTAAGAATCTTCCCATAATTCAAGTTCCTATACACCAGCCAAAAAGGACAAATAGTGTAAGCAGGTCTTTTTCAGACTAAACAGTTCAATTTTTGATGCTGTGTTAACCCACTTCTACAGTCAGTGATTTTTTTCCTATGAATTGTTTTCTTTTCTCATGTGTTCTATTGCTTTTCTTTTATCTCAAGATTTAACTAGAAGAATGTGCAGAATTAAATCAATACATATTTGGACTTGAGTTGTCCACATGTATGTGTGTGCAATTAAAATTGTCCTCACACTTGGGATGGCCTAGATATTTTGATATTCACCCATATGCTTGAGTATAATAAAGGATTGTGTTCTTCTGTCAACATTCTCTTTTAAAATCATTCCTGGGCCATTAGGTTGGGCTTCAGCTGCTCTTGACATCCATTTCCATATGCAGCCACTCGGGGGAAAAAAGAAAGAAGAAACCCACGTCTGTGCAGCATTTCTTCACATTTAGTTGTATGTTATATAACAGTCTCATCTGTTCTGTGTGAAATAGCAACTAAATGCTCAGTTTTGTGTTTGCTTATGGGTCTTATTTTTACTCCCCTTTCTTTATTTGATCTGTGGTTGACATGTATACAACACAATCTTATTTGGAACACAGTCAAAACTTACAAAGCAGGAAATGTTTAAAAGCAGTGATAACCACATTTCCTTCAAACAAGACTTATTCTCTGTGACTCCTATATGTTACAGAGATCTTACAGATATCTAGAGATTTTTTTAAAATCCCGATCCTCCTCCACATGCTTTTCTTTAAATTCGTATTCCCTCAAATTTTATTTCAATCGATTATGTAGCTTTGTTTTATTCATTTTAAATCATTTGTGTTTGTTTAATGTCTATCATTAGTATATTAGGTGTTAGGTATGCAAGCAATATAGACAAGGTTTCCTTAAGGAGTTAAAATTGAAAACCGAGCACATTTTAAAATACAAATATCTGTAAGCATCAAATATACACAAGATGAGAGAAGAAAAGTCAGAGATGTCATAAAAGGTTTTATCTACATGGATTTAGCCTTGAAAGATAGTGTGGATGGAGTTGTATTCCCACAACATGTATGTTGAAGTCCTAAACCCTGATACCTGTGAACGTAGCCTACGCTGTTGGCTATGTTAACGTGGTGTAATAATGGAGTAGGAGGGAGTCAAATGCAATCTGAGTCCTATATTAAAAAAGCTACATAGAGAGACAGAGGCCACACTAATATGTTGGTAGCTTTAGGCAAAGAAACATATGGGCTATAAGAAAGCAGTAGTTTTTGGAGAGCCCATGGCTATTCCAGTACCTTCGATTCAACCATCGATCCGGGGAAGCACGAGAAATGTCCTGTTTGTGTGAGCGGGCCGATCTATGGTACTTTGTTACTGCAGTCCTAGACAAGTAATGCCAAGCATAAGTAGGAATTCATCAGAGAATTTTTCATATATTTTTCATATACAATGGCCCCCAAAACACAGCAAACGACATGGTCCAGGAGTTGTCACTAAGTTAGCAAAACTAGATTGAAGGGATCTGTAAAGGGACTTGGAAAAGATGCTTATGAATTTAAAATGGACTTGTAGGCCATAGGAAATCCTTGACGAAAATTGAGAAAGAAAGGGATGTGATGAGACTGTGTTATAAAAATTTATCTCTGGGGGGAACTGCAGATGATGGAAAGAAAAGACATTGAGTCTAATTAGGAAGACGTTAGCTAAAGAAAATCCAAATAAGAGATGTTTATGAGGTCCTGAACTAAGAAGAAAATATTTATTCCTAATTCAGACCCACATTTCAGTATTTTTTTCAACTGAGAGGGCATGATTGACTTGAATAACAGCTGTTAAATTCTGTTGCTCCATGTTTTCTTGGGGATTATATGGGTAACTCTGGTTATGTGAAATTGCTTGGCGTGGCTCTTTTAAACTAGGCACGGTTCATTGACGACTGTAAATGACTAGATGGGGTCATGCAAATCAGGTGACAAGGACTCTAAAGACCTTGAGACAGAGCAGAGGAACTTCTTGGAGACCATGGAGTCGATGAAGCCGAGTAGCTCCAGGAAGGACACTGTCTTGCAGAGTGGGCACTCTCCTGCTTTGAAGGAGCTCACTAACAAACTTTGCAATGCTTGCAGGAGCAAGATAGAGGCCAGACAACCACCTGACTAAGAGGGCGAGGATTGTGCCTGTAGCAAGACTGAGAAGAAACACTGTACACAGGGGCTTTCTGATCCTGACTTGGTGTAACCTGTCAAGCTCCCTTAAAAACCCCCATAATCCCAAGTATTGCCTGAGAGTCCGGTAGGACCACTCCCAAGAATCATCGAACCCAGAAGACAAGTAAATGCCATGGAAAGAATAGCAGGAGTTAGGATGGAGGGTGGAGGCATGTCTGACTTCTGTGTGTGGCTGTCAGTCTTAGGCTGGTATGAAGTTGAATTCTCCTCCCTATTAAAGCCAGAAGAGACCAAACATGGCCTCCACAACATATCCATGTAATACATAGTCTAGCAGAGTAGCCAGTCACCTAGGAGATGTTTTGATAAACTTATTTTTCTTCTTCTCTCTATAAAAAATATTAAACTTTTGTTCACTTTCCCTTACTGATATAGCTATCATATGATGCTTGTGGTGGCAGCATGTGTGTCTGTGTGAATAAGAGAACCTGATGATGGTAAAGAGGTGTGATAGGAAAATGTGAACTATGTAAGCACAGAAAAGTTAATTTGGTGTTTATTCATTTTCAATTAATTTTTCATTGAACAAAAGCATCAAAAACATGCTTGCATAAATAAATGTTAATTATAACAAAATTCAAATGGCTAAATCCATTTTAAAAAGTGAAAATTTCATTCTTTTTTATTTCCATCTTCATACATCTTTAACGCCAAGAATTTATGTATCTCAATCCATAATTTGTATGCATTTATATCATTTGGTTGTTTTTGATTTTGCTTTTACAGAAATATCACACACTGCTTTGCAACTTGTTTTGTTCCCCTGACAGTATACTTTGAAGACCATTCCACTTTAGAGAAAGATAGCCTTGTTCTTTTTAACCCAGGCACAGAATTCCATAGTATGGCTAAACTATACATCTAACCCATCCCTTCTTAATGGACTTTTAGGTTACTGTCATTATTATTGTTGCTGTTATCATAGCTATTTCCTAAACGATCCACGGCACTTAGGTAGATGGCAGCTTAGAGAACAGAGTAGCGCTGCCTCCTCGGGTGTGCAGGTTGTCACTCTGTGGTAGTAGGCTTCTATATCCACCTCCAGCAAAGTGGCGGGGGGTTCAAGGTGTTTATCCGTGAGCAAGCAGCACCACTCTGATATTGGACCTTCTATGACAGAGTGCTCTGATTCCCATATTGGCGCAAGTATCTTTGAATGAGGATGTATAACGGATGTCTAGGAGTAAAATCAATAGTGCACATTTTAAAGTTTCATAAATAATATTTGGCATTTTGATTTTGCCCAGCAAGTCCCCAAAGGTTGAAGAGCTGCTGCTCTTGGTTGCCTGGGAAATTTTCCCAAAGCACGCAGGCCCACTCCCCTGGGCAATTCTGATATGCCCACCCTTTCAGACTCTGAGGGGTTGGAGAGATGGGGAGGAGGGCAGTATGCCGCTCCCTAGGCGATTTTTGTCCCATGCCTTCCTCTCTTGAGGACCATGGCATTGGCTCTTCTAATTAGGAGTTTGATGCTGAGTTAATTCACTTCCCACTGGAGAGAGTTCTCATCATGCTGGCCACAATTCCTAGGAGAGAAAGTATTCCTTCAATATTTGTAGATTTTATATTCTGCAAGAAACAGACTCCATCCTCACCCTCCCACCCCACACACTGAGTAAATGTTTATTACACACTTCCTGATACAAAAGAAAAGCACAGACAGAGGTCATCAAGAGAGTACCATAAGGTTTTTTATTTCATCCCCGGTCTTAAAGTCAGAACCATATTTGAACCACTCCAGCAGGGCTAGATATGAGCCCTGGTGGGACAGTGGGTTATGGATTGGGCCGCTAATGTCAAGCTTAGCTTTTCAAAGCCTCAAACTTCTCTTTGGGAGAAAGACAAGGCTTTCTGCTCCCCTAAAGATGTACAGCCCTCGGGTTAGGGTTAGGGTTGGGAAAAAATTTGTGCAGACCTGGAACCCCTGTACACTTGAGGGCAGTGGGTTTGGGCTTGGTTTAGCAGGATTGGGATGAGGGCAGTGTTTGTTGAGTGGTATGATTCTGACAGATAATGGCCCTCATGATCATCCATCGCCACCTCAGGCCCAGTCATCAACACCGATGTATCAGTGGATGTTTACACATTGCTATGATGCTGAGTAGGTTTCAGTAGAGCTGACAGACTAGGAAGACAAGATGAGTGAGCTACTTCCCAAACTCTGTCAGTGAAAACCCTATGGAGCATAGAATGGTCTGAGCATGCACTTGGCAGAAGACTGGGCAGTGTTTCATTCCTCCGTGCAAGCAACCCCCTGGGTTGTGGCTCACTGAACAACAGCCGATAAGCAGAGGCAGGACTAGAGTGTGGCAGTCATGTGCTTATGCTAATTTTATGACTGAAATGTAGGGGTGGAGTCTAGCCTCTTAATCTGGAGTTAGCCATTGAGTAGCCAATCAGGCCTCTATGTGGGCATGGCTTTCTCCTGAGACTTCTGGGAAATCTCGAGATATTTCCCTCGTGAATATGAGAAGCTATCTTCCTCAGTTGTTGGGAATTAGTCTCAGAGATGATGAAACAGGGAGAAGCCAAGACGGCAGCGTCTGAAGAGCCAGAGAAGCCATACGGCTTTGCCCTGATGGAGCCAGACCTCTGAAGGTGGAGAGGCCATGTGGAGACCCCTGCCAGCAAAGAGTTGCTTCTGCCACCACTGATGCTGTTGATGAACCCTGAGCCCTGGAAGCGAGGAGCCATGGGAAGACCCCTGCCAGCGCCGGGATTCTGCACCCACTGACATGTGACTTTGTGAGTTGGAAGGAGACATTATAGACTGGTATCGGGCATATGGGCTAATATCAGACTTATGACTTTGAACTGGATTGGGTTGGGATGCTTTCTCAGTGTCCCATTCCTTTTGTATATATCCTTTCTTTATATCCAAATGTGTGTCTATGTATTTGTTTCTCTAGTCTACCCGGACTAACATAGAACTTACTTGCCTCACCTTGTTTCAGCCTTGGGCCCACATTGTTTCCTTGAATTGCATCAATAGGAATGTTGTGGGGTGTTCTTTTTAAGATATGTCAAAATGAAAATTATTTTTAGCCAATAATAGAAAGTAATTGAAGTTTGCGTACTATATGATATACAAACAGGGGTAGCAATTCAATTAATCCACCACTCTCAAGTCCACTTCAATGACTAGTGATCTTCTCTGGCAGAACAGAACCACTCCCTAAGGTTTCCCAGATTGCAAATCTTTTCTGTAACAGAAAGTCTCATTGCCCTCCCGTGGTGGTTCCAAATTACTGACCTTGCAATTAGAAGCCAAACAAGTAAATCACCCAACCGCTGGGAATCCTCACACTTTCAACTTAACCACCACCACAATAAACAAACCTATCTCCATCAAGTTATTCCAACTTAAAGTGACTGTAAATCTTTGCTGGAGCAGACAGCCTCATCTTTCTTCCATGAAGTGACTTTGGGGTTTGTTGTCCAACAGTTACCCAGCAGTACTGACTAGAGTCAAAAATGTTCTGAAGCTAAGAAATCCTTTAAAGACCATAATGAAGTGTACAAAGGCCTGGAGTTAGCAAACAAATAAAATGGAGGCACTTGAAATTATGGAGGAAAGAGGGGGAGAGTGGGGAGGAGAGGGCTAGGAAGAAACCAAATTTATGGGAGTTTGAAGCAATACTATTACTGATTTCATTTGATAATACTTAGTCCGTATGATGAGCAGATAATCTGAAAAAATGGACTATATGAAGAAAAATTAACCCACTTTATCAAGTCTATTCCAACTAATAATGCCAAATTCTGTGTAATTCCATAACCCAGAAAGATGTTTACTTGTGTTTTCTTGTCCATACAAAGACATTCACTTTGGGGATCATAACAAACTATGGGGGGAATGTACATTCCAGAACACTTTATTGTACTCATGCACAATCTGTATATGGCTCAAGAGGAAGTTATTTGAACAAGCAAATGGTGCATAGATTAAATCCAGGAAAGGGTTTTATCCTTTCACCATACTTAGTCGCTATGATGAACAGGTAATCTGAGAAATTGGACTATATGAAGAAAAATGTGGTAACAAGATTGATGGGATATTTATCAACAACCTGTAATATGTAGGTGATACAGCTGTGCTTCTGAAAGTAAGATGACTTGAAGCACTTGCTGATTAAGATTTAGGATTGTAGCCTTTAATATGGATTACAACTCACTATAAAGAAAACCCAAGTCCTCACAAGGGACCAATAGGTAACCTGACAAATGGAGAAGAAACTGTCAATGATTTTGTCTTGCTTGCATTCACAATCAATGCTCATGGAAGCTGCTGTAAAGAAATCAAATAATGAATTACACCTTGGGAAAATTTCCTGCAAAGATCTCTTTAAAGTGTTGAAGAGAATGAACCTCGCCTTGAGCATGAAGGTGTGCCGGATTGAAGCCATTGCCTCATATCCATGTGAATATTGACATTGAATAAGGAAGATCAACCTATACCTTTAAATTATATTGCTGGAGAAGAATATTAAGAGTATCATGAACTTTCAAAAGACAAAATAACTGTCTTGGAAAAAGTTCAGCTAGAATGACCCTGAGGAGGTGTGATTGCTGGACTTTGTCTCATATACTTTGGTCATTTTATTTGAAGGACATCTTGTTTGGTAGAGTAGAAGGGCAGAAAAAAAAGAAGATGATCATCTGTGAAGTGGACTGGCAACTTTCCTCTAGTTCCAAAATGCTTCCTCCCACCCACTATCATGATCCCAGTTCTACCTTGCAAACCAAGTGGAAACATGGGGAATTCAGAACAGATGCTCCCTTAGGGACCAGTGGTGGGTGTGGTGATACCAAGAGGGTGGAGGGACGGTGGGGTAGGAAGGGGTAACCAATTGCAGGGATCTACCTATGATCTCTCTGGAATACGGACAGCGGGGAAGTGAGTGAGGGACACAGTGGACTGAGTATGATATGAAAAATAGCAATGTGTAAATTATTAAGGGTTCATGGGGGAGGGGCGGGGGGAGGTGTGAGGAAGGGGAAATATGGGAGCTGGTACTGGGGGCCTAAGTGGAGGAAGGATATTTCGGGGTGCTGATGGCAACAGGTGTGCAAATATGGTATGCATACAATTGACATGTGTGATGATCGTGATGAAAGCTGTATGGCTGACCCCCAATGGAATGATTTTTAAAAAAAAAGACAGGGAAAGAGGAGCTTATACCAAGAGTTCAAGTAGAAGATATTTGAAAATGAAGATGACAACATGTGTACAAATAAGCTTGATACAAATTATACACTGAATTTTATAAGAGCTGTAAGCGCCCCCAATAAAATTATTGAAAAAAAAAGAAATGGACTGGTACAGTGGCTACAACAACAGGCTAAAGCATAGCAATTGTGAAGGTGGTGCAGGATCAGGTAGCATGTCCTTCCATTGTACACGGGGTCTTTATGGATCAGCAGCCGCCTGATGGCACATAACTGCGACAACAACACCAGACTTGTCCTGGAAGTGAGCCAGACAAGAATTGATAAAGAATTTTTAATTGGGAAAGATTTCATATAACATGATCTTGGAAAAGAAAAAGCAAATTATGACTGATTTACCCTACCAGGGAGCTCTAGTCTGAACTTTGGCGTCTGCTTCCTACAACTGGCTGACTTCTTCAAGAGGGCACAGTTTCCATGGCAAAACAGTATAAATACTTTATCACTGCTATTAGACTTAAAGGTGACTTTTAGAAACTTGTTTTTTCAAAGCTCAAGATTGTTCTAAATGGGAAAATGTCTCAAATTCAGACGTACAATATTTTATTGAGCTCCCTGTTAACTCACTGCTATCCAGTCAATTCCAACTGACTACCAGAGTAGAACTTCCTTCTTCAGCTTTCTGGAGCTTTAAAAAAATCTTTACAGGAGTAGACAGCCTCATCCCTTTCCCAAGGAGCAACTGGTGGTTTCATACTGCTGACCTTGTGGGCTAGCAGCTTAATGAGTAGTTCACTAACTCAACAATGGTCTTTAGTGACTCATTTATTAAGTCTTAAACAGGATAAGGACAAAAATAAATAATCCAGTTGAGTGAGGCTAAGAGCTTGAAGTCATAATGGTGCCCAAAGGATTCCTGGTCAGGTTTTTACCTATAGATGATGGAGAACAAACGAAATTTGTCACAAAATAGTAATTGGAGGCTGCAAGGAGGATGGCTAGCACTTTTCAATGGCTGCACTTCAGTTAAGCAGCCATTCCTTGAGTGTTCTCTGGTTCACCTCACTCCTCCCGAACATATGGCCAGGCCAGACTCACAGTCAGATATTGTGAATGTTTCCCTCTTTTTCCATCTGGGATTAATAGTTTCGGTAACGTAACTAATAGTTTCAGGTACCTAATGTCAGGGTGTCTATAATTTCAGCAACTCACATCACACTGTGATTTTCAAATTCTGAGCATTAAGTTTGCAGAATGCTACAGTTTCCAGTGCACACTTTAAATCCATGCTGAATCACCCCATAGATTTAGCTTCCAATCAATTCTTTCTGGTTCTGTTTGACAATGTAAATAGCCTTGACCTCAGCCACAGTGTATTAGAAAGTGGATGACTACCACTCCCTGAGCCAGTCAATGGAGAGGTTGTCTACCCTTTAGGGACATGTCTGGTGTGGAAGTTGGGGTACCAGGATCACATAGTTATGATTACTTTGGTTGGTGAGTCACTGAATCAATCTTAAAGCATTTTTTCTCTAGAATAATATAAGCGTACCAATAATGGTCCCATTTATGCTGCAGTAGTTCCTGTCTATAGTCATGAAGCATTGCTCTTCACCAATCTTGTTTTTATGAGTTTCTCTTTTATTCTTATGTCCTATTTAAGCAGTCATGTCTTTTTTAAAGCCTTGGATGCCATTATGAACTCACGCTCATGGTCTCCCTCATCTGAATAAATTGTCTTTGTCTTGTCTTGTCTTGTTGAGGACTTAAACCAGTCTCTTTAATTTATATTTGAATTTGGGATCTCTTTTCTCCCCTTACAACAATAGGAAGTTTTTTATTCCCTGTTATTAAAAGAGCACCCCAAATGATGCCCAGAGCAGATTTATTCCTGTCCAACGGTCTGTCATTTGGTACAGCATTGCTATCCTGTTCTGTAATACCCCTAGTGCAGTGGTCCTCAACCTTCCTCAGGGCACGACTCCTTCATACAGTACCTCATGTGGTGGTGATCCCCAACCATAACATTATTTTTGTTGCTACTCCTTAATTGTCATTATGCTAATGTTATGTATTATAATGTATTATAATTATAATCTGATATACAGATGTATTTTCTTCTTTTATTTTATTTTGCCAGGATAATCACAGACCAGTGGGTGCAGAGTCGTGTGTATCCAGTGGTGAGAAATGCATCTCAGCGCTGGCAGGGACCTCACTATAGCTTCTCAAGCATCTCAGCACTGGCAGAAGTCTGGCAAGGTCTGATTCCATCAGGGTCAACCCATGTGGCTTCTCCTCCAGAATGTCTCACAGGGAGTCAGCCTTGTGTCTTTTCAGTAGAGTCCAGGATGTGTTTTCATTGTTGCAAACTAAACATAATTAAAGCATAGTGATTATTCACAAAAAACAGTATGTAATTATATATTGTGAAACATCTATTTCTAGTTACAAATAAATGGGATTTTGTCTTTAAGCATGGTGTAGCTTGGGTAACTCTTAATATAACAACAGTAAATTAATATATGTTTATCTGTGGTCTCAGGTGACACCTAAAAGGGTAACAACCCACAGGTTGAGAACCGCTGCCCTAATGCAGACAAGTAGAGGTCCTTGGGTTGACTCTGCGTCTATTTTTCGGTCTCCCAGCTTTCACAGGCAGGGAGTCTTTTCCTCTCTGGACTTAAGATCAAACAGTGACAGATCTATTCATTGCAGTTGTAGCTGGAACTGCAGAAAAAAGAAAAAGAGCATGATTGGGATGCATAAATACACCTTTACAGACAGCTTACAAGAAAAGTGTACACTATTGGTTCTGGGGCTCTCTGATCATCTTGGTTGTGACACAACTCTTGGTACCCCAATTTTTATTAAGGGGATGCCAAGGGCAAAACTACCTCTCCTTGTGCTAACTAGGGGCATCCTAATAATCCATTTCAATCACACTGGTCAGAAAGGACTCCTGGAGTCTGAATATATGGTAAGTCTCCAAATGGGTGTAGGGCTCCCCCTCTAAACTTTGGTCTCCTCTAAACCAAGTGTCTAGTATTTAAACTCTAATACAAGGTTCAAAAGATTTCAGAACAAAGGTCTGAGTAGCCCCCCTAATTCAATGCACCCAGATACCTGTATTTCTGGAAAATTAAAACTGTTTCTCAGATAAAGCAAAAACAAAAATGAACAAACAAATACACAAAACAGCCTCACTATATGTTTTATAAAATAAGAACCTGCAATTGGACATCAAAGACAAAGCAAGAATTGACCCCTTTAATGACTTTGAGGCTAACAATGTAATCTTTCTGGAACCTTTCTCAAAAGAAAAATTTAACCCCCAAAGACATGCGCTTTACAAACATTCAAAGACTTTATATTTAAAAGAAAGGATTAGACTTTAGAAACTGGGATTAATTCACACAAAAAGAGACAAGTGGAAGATGAAAAACATTTTCTAATAGCTTGCAAGCAGAGAAACACAATGGGATGAATGATGATCAATAGTTACTCTATTTTCATCACAAATGGGCCTTTTGCACATAGATTTGAATTACACATGAAGGCAGATTTAAATAATTTCTCAAAAGCAATTCTTCATTATTGTTAAAATATTTCAGTGCATTCAAAAGAGAAAATGGATCGGCCTTCCCTTTCAGAATGAGAATCCACATTCAAATTGTACCACGTTTTGTGTAACTCAGGTGCCTCAGCCTCTGCTACTTCTGAGGGTCATAGTTGTTAGTATGCAATAGGAAAGGTTGATTCTGTTTTCTGGCTCCAATAGTGGCAGAGCTGCTCAAGACTGGATAGTGGAACCTCTCTGCACAAGAAATTTTTATTTTCTTGGCCACTATCTCTGTCTGTCTGTTTATTTCTCTCTCTCTCTCACACACAAGCAAGTGCACACTACTATCAACAGCAACAAGTACACCAACTACATATCTGTAGATTTTTAAGATGTAGACCAGTGTAAATCTACAATAGAAATATTTTCTTCTTAATCCATAATTGTCTTAAATTGCAAGGATATTTTTCTCACTATAAAACTAGTGTAGTCCATTATTGTGTAAATTAATAATGATAGTAATAATAATACTTATTATTTTTCTTCAACCACAGCTTCTTCCAAATTCATTTGTTGCTCCAAGGGGGAAGGAGGGCAAAGAAATAAGTGTACACACACACACACACATACACACACACACCCCTTTGTAAGTTTACAGAAGGGCTCCTCCCCACAGGAACCACAACCCGATCAACCCCCTCTCAGGAGCCCATAGGTACTTTATTTACATAATAGGCTACAGTCATCTTAGGAAATGTAACAAGCTCTGAGGCAACAACAACAACAAACTTTGGCCAGGGTAACTGCTCTCAAGCTGTTTTTTCAAAGAGAAAAGCAAAAGGGCACATAAAGAAACTCATTTCACCACACTTGGAAACTGAAAACGCATAAAAAAGAAATCACTCTAGGGGATCACCTAAGTAGCAACTGCAGGATAAAAGCTACTGTCAAAGAAACCAAAGGAAAAGTTTGGAACTATTCCATCAACCAGACAGGAGATGATGGGCATTGGTTTTACAAAATGATTCCTGGCTGTTGCAACAGGATTTGCTGGCTGCCGGGAAGCAAAAGGGAGAGGCATCAAGGATGAAATCAAGACTATGGGGCATGAGCTGGAGGATAGACTCACCAACAACTGAGACGGGAAAGCCTATGAGAGAGACAGGAGGGGGTGGGGTGATGTAATTAGAAGCACAATTAATGACATTCTAAGATCGACCCTGCTCTCTGTCACAATGACTTTGTCATATGGACCTTTCTAGGGCTGTCGCTGCTGACTCTGCCACAAGGCCCCATTTGGACCTTTGCCTGTCTTCAGTATTGTAGCAGTTTTAGAAGGTTCTTCGCCTTATTGCTCCTTTGGCTTTTTTCCTGTCTGCTTCCTCCTCCTTCCTGTCTCAAAACTGTAGAGTTTTCTGGGGTCAAATGCATCTGGGCCAATTCCCCAGAACCTAGCAAAGTTGGTGACTACCTCACTGGGTTTCTGGGATATCATGATTCTGACAGTCCCTTTGGAGACGTCCCATTGTTCCTCTGCTCGGAACAGTGGTCTTCCTCTTAGAAACATGGTGTCTGGACTCCCTATCATTCTCAATCTTGGTGGTGCAGGATGGTCACTTGACTTCCTGCAGGTAACCATGGCAGCCAGAAGTTTTACTACCAGTTGGAGCTAAGTGCAGGCACCCTGGATATTGAAGCTACCCAAACTTGTATATAGGTAACTGGGGGTTAGGATTTCAATGTATTTTGGAGGGTCACAATTTAACTCATAATAGCTATGGAAGAGAAAACTGGATTTTTAAAAATTAAATGATTTTCTGGAAAGAACTCCTTTTCACATTCTCACACACGTGCAGTTCCAATTTCTCCCAAAGGTCATCTAAAAGTTGAGTGCTCCCTTTGTCAATATTATTCCGATAAGGATTATGTAACATTTAATAGATAAAAATTTGCCAAGTTTCTTAAATGGTTAATATTGGCCCTAACTCGCCCATCTGATACCAGCAGATGTTCACGAGTTACACACATCTTTTGAGAATTTTTCAAGAGAATCAGCCATTTCCATAGGGGAACAGCAAAGCCACATCAAATAGAAGTCGTAACTTGATCTCCAAAGACTTCAGGGAATTTGTGGAAGCAGGCAGGATATCATATGTCTGCAGGGATCCTAACATACACCCTGATCTCTGATCCTTGGAGTTCTCAAGGCCTATATTTGGGGGGCTGCAGTCAGTATGGGATCAGTTATCTACATTAATGTTTCAATGGTGAAATTACCACCCTTGAGGAATGCACAATAATGATGCTATGAATTTACACAGCACGTTCACTCCTCCAAGTGAGTCAGTGTTTATTATTTTACTTTGCATTTCAGTAGATACCCACATTAAGAAAGTGTTCCTCTTTTTCCAACAGAATTTTTGTAAACTGCATTGGCTTCCTCCAACAGAGTAATAATTGTGAGAATGGTATCGGATAAAACAGTATTTTCTGTGGCTGTATAGAGGGTCACTATGAATAAGAATCAAGTTGATAGCACCTCACAACACCCAAGTGGACACCTTTTAATAGCTGTATACTGAAGGAATGACCCATTTGCCTCCCTCCTTTGTGTGCTCATAGCTATAAAAATACCTTCAAACACATTTAGAAGATGGTGATAAGAGCGTGCCATAAAGTATTATAAAACTTCCTTTAAGTCTTTACATGTACACTATGTTTTCCCATCATTCTTTCCTCACATTTCTTTTTCTTATTTTGTCTAATTGCTGGCTTCAAGAAAAGAAAATCTAGGTCAAATATTGCAACTTCTCCAGAAAAAAAGTAATCTTAAAAAAGTTTCTATCATGGATTAGGTAAAGATTTACAAAGAAGATCATCAGTTTTGCATTCAATGATTCATATACATTCTGTTGCATTTCGTTCATTGCAGTCCTCTCATGAAAAAATAATCCTCTCTGTTTTCCATCTATTGATTACTCTAAGGTATATGCATATCAGTAGTGTTACTATTTCCCTCATAGACTTTCTATGTGTGGCTGAAAAGTGAAGCCACCGAGGAATGTTCAGTTCTTGACCCCAAAAGGGACCAAGGACCATAGGCTGTGGCTTCCACCAGTCTTGGTTCAACTGGCAATGCCTGACCTCATTCATGATTTTGGAATTTTAAACTATCAAGTCTGCACTCTCTCCTTTAAGACAAAAACCATTCCAGCTGTCCCGGCCCTTCTTTCTTTTGCTTCCTTTCCTCCATCTGTGGTTGAAGGCATTAAAATTCTGCAGAATTTCCACACAATCAAATAATATAGTAAATATTGATTCAGCTATTTTTCTCCTTCATTGCTTATTTAGACATCTTAATCTGACAGACTCGGTAGTTGGGAATTTGAAGAAGCTTCAAAAATCCATGGAAAAGTCTCAATATTTTCCATTCCATTTTTTCACAAACATTCTGAAGCCCTCTCATATTTCTCTCTTTTTCCAATAGCTCATACACATACTCATGAAGATACCTAAACACTCACACTTATGCATAAACTCTCTCTCCCACATGCTTATTTTCACACATGGACACAAACGAAGTCACACGTACACAAGCACAAAAACCACACCATTCTGTCTTTTGTGCTGCACCTTACTATATCGCAGAGGTCAGTCTCCACTTGGTCATGGCGGAACCACTCTCCCATAATGCCGTGTCCTAGATTTAGCTAGTGTCTCAATTAAGAAAATATGGGAGACAAAGCAGCATTTATTTTTAAATTAAAGAGCTTCCTGGTTTCCCTTACAAAATGCTTTGAGTGTACCAAGCTGATCAAAGCCACTTTGAATGCTTGTGAATTCTCGCTCTTCTGTTCTGGCAGGAATGGGAAAGACCGTTGCCCATACAAAATGTTAGCATTAGCGCATGGGGAAAATATGAGAGGCTGAAGTCCACATGGAAGAGGTTCAGAAGTTTGTCTGCTTTTATTACAGGAATCCGTGAATAGAATGACTAAAAGCAGAGTTTCATGGTTCTAGTTCTTTTTACTCATTCTAATTTTTGTATTGCTCTATCTTATATATTTTTATTGTCCCTACTTATCCTTGCCCATTTTTAATTCTCATTTTTAATTAACTTACCCTTAGCCTTTTATTCTTCAGAGTCTCTTTGGCTTCATTTTTCATCTCCTCATTTTAAATTGTTTATAATTGTTATCATGAATTGGATGAAGGTTTACATGAAAGATCAGTTTTCTGTTCAACAATTCATACACATTTTGTTTCAAATCTGTGATTGCAATCCCTACAAGTAAAATAACTTATCTTCCTTCCTTCCTATGTTTGCTTTCAGTCTTCTATTCCTAATCATTCTGAACTATGTTCTGAGATAAATTATGCCCTTCAAATATCATAGAGTTGACTATACTAAGATGTGTGGACCTCCTGGTGTTTTTGTTTCCCTTAAAGAACAGTCTATAGTTTGACTGAAAATTGGATTGAGTTCATTTTTACTAGTCTCTATATGACTAGTAAGCCTGTTCCTTTAAGGATGACTTTTGGTATTGTTACATGTCCTCCCCCTACCCCTAGCTCTATCAAAGGACTTGATAGATATCTTTCAGAGCAGTTGGTAATGTCAGGTGTGCTTTTCTGCTTTAAGTGTTATGAACACTGATTCTTATATAGTCCATTAGTCCATTGGACTAATTGTTTTCATGTTTATATTGTTTTCTTCACTCTTTTTTCCACCACACAGGGAGTTGCACCCTGCTAGTGACCAAAGATGTAGAACATTGTATTTGTGGACTATGTTATACCAATTGTCCTTGTTGTCCACTGAGACTAGAACTCTGACCCCCAGACATCATGATCCATACCCTCAAGGTGTTTGGCTTATGTCTAATAAATTTTTATAACTTTGTCCCCTGTATGTTTCACCAAAAACATAGATATTTTTGCAATAAAGGTAAATACACATGTACAAATATCCTGTATCAAATTTCTATATATTTATAGTTATACTCCACTCTCCTTCCACATTCCTTCAGCCTATGTGTTTTTCCAAGTATCTACTACATTACCAATATTACTTCCAAACTGCGTATACAAAAGTATATATATATATATATATTGTTTTTAAGTCTTTTATGTCTATAAGTGTCTTCCTCTATCTTCATATTTTTTCCTGAATTATCTTATTGTACATTGCCTTCCACTTCACTTGCATAACATGCATCTATTGCTATAAGGACCAACAAATTTGCCTTGAAAGAAGTAAAACCAGAAGTTTCCTTAGGGGCAAGGATGTCTCGACTTCATCTCACATACTTTGGACTTGCTTTCAGGGGCAGCAAGTGACCTCATGCTGGTCAAGTACAGGGGCAGCAAAACAGGAAGAACTTCTAGGAGATGGATCGACAGTGGCTGCAACAAGGGCTCACGCATCAGAACAACGGAAAGGCTAGCTCTGGATGGGCCAGTGTTTCGCTGTGCATAGGGTCCCTATGGGTTGGAACTAACTCAATGCCACGTCACAAGAACTATAAACCCTGGAATCAATAACTTACACTCCCACATTCCCTCCCTCTCATACTCCCGTTAATCACCAAAGAATATTTCTTTTAGTGTGAAAACCTTTTCTTGGCTTTTTTGATCTCAAGTACAATAATTTGTACTTTTGTAATTGAAGAGTTCCACTTGGCTTCAGGCTTATCTGTGTTATGAGATATTTTGAAAATTCACCATTATTCTTTAACATTGTGTAACTATCCATTGTGTGCATGAACCATAATTTGTTTATCTATTTTCCCACTGATGGGCACTTCAGTTTTTCCATCTGTTTGCTATTGTGCCTACTGCTGCGCTGAGCAGAACTGTGCATATATGTTTTCATGTAGGCACTCTTAACTCTCTAGTTTCTCTAACAAGAGAAGAGCCACTTGGTATTTCTACTTTCATCTTTTAAAGGAAGTGCCATGCCATTCTCCACAGTGGTTGTAGCAACGTTATAGTCCCGTTTGCGGTGGCTGAGGGTTCCATTCTTTCCACATGCTTGCCAACATTTGCTGTGGCTGCTTGTCTGTTTCGTGCCTTGCTTTCTAACTTTGTTATTAATGTTGGGGTATGGTGATATTTTGTTGTTTTGATTTTTCTATCTCTAATGACTTTTCTTCATATGATTTTTTTCAGCTTAAATGTTTTTGATGACCTGTCTGTTCATGACCTCTGTTCATCTTTCATATGAATTATTCCTCTTTTTGCTGTTGAGATATTTAGGGCCTAAGTTTTAGGAGGTTTCACTAATCTATTTTGTCTTTTGTTGTGGGGATGTTTTCAGTTTTTTTTATAATGTGTTTATGCTAGGTACTAGGCATAAGCTTATTCCTGGTTTTTCATCAGTGATCTTTATAGTTCTAGGTTTTATATTTAAGTTTTTGATTCATCTTGAGTTGACCGGATACAAATCAATATGCAAAACTCAGGAAAATTCCTTTGCACCAATCAAGAGAATTCTGAAAAGGAAACCAAAAAGACAATATGATTTAGAATCGCCAATAATAAGATGAAATACTTATCAGTAAACCTGACCAGAGAAACAAAGGACCTATAAAAAGAAAATGACAAAACACTACTACAAAAAGCTAAGTTATGTACAGAAGACTGTATCATGCTGATAGAAAAGGAAAATTCACTATTGAGAAAATATCAATTACATTCAACTCAATCTATAGATATAACACCATCCCAATTCAGATCCCCAAATCACCCTTTTAAAATATGTAAAATTAATTACTAACTGTATGTGGAAAGGAAACAGATCCCACATAAGCAAAGCACTACTAAAGAAGAATGAAGTAGGCGATCTCTCAATCCTCAGTCTGAAATTCTACTACATAAACCTGGTCATCAAAGCACTTTGGGGGTGGGAGAAGCACTTTGATATGGATATAATGATATGGTCAAAGACTTTTGACCAATGGAACAGAACAAAGAACCTCAATGTAAATACGAGGGTCTCTTTAATAAATTATGATTGAAATATTGGATAAATGAAATAGATCGCATATTTCATACTATATATAAAAATCAACTCAAGATGAATCTGCAAATCTGGATGCCTTTAATTTCTGGCTAAACCATCCAGCACACTGCTGAATAGGAGTGATGATAAACCCACCCTTGCCAGTGCACACGGGAAGCATTTTCAGTTCCTTTTGATGAGACTACTGTTGGCGGTTGGTTTTGTATATGTAGTATGTTGAAGAATTTCCCTTATATTTCAATCTCTGGAGTGTGTTTTTTTATCACATATGGTGTTGTATTTTGCCAAATTCCTTTTTTCTTCACTGAGAGAATCATTGTGATTATTTTTCTTTGTTTTATGTGGTGGATTACATTGATGGCTTTTTCTACTGTTGAACTATGCCTGACTAACCCAGTCTGAATCTCATTTGGTCATGGCAATATATTTATTTCTTAAAATATATTGACCAGGATTTCACTGTGAATTTTGTCATGGATGTTCTTGAAAGGTATTGATCTATGATTTTCTTTTTTGGTACTATCTTTGCAGGGTTTTGGTCTCAAGAGTCATCCTAGCTTCATAAATTAAGTTTGGAATATTACATCCATTGCTACACTCTGAAACAGTCTGAGGAGGTAAAAGGTGCATGCTTCCAGAAACAGTGGTGTGTGGGCCAGGTTCCTGAATCTTGAGGTTACACCTCCAGCCTCAGGGGAGTCAGGGACTGTGCAGGGACTAGATTGGTTGTCAGCAGTCCCTGCTGGTGGGGACTGAGCACCCTACTGATCATCACACTGTAAAAACAAGGGAAGGGGCACATCTTTCTAATTGGCAGCCAACAATGTGGGCATTTGTTGCATTTGGGATGATTACCAGTGGAACTTGCAAGAGTTCAAAATACTGTGTCAGGTCATCTGACAATTCAGCTGCTCGGTCTGTTTCCTCTCATCACTCGTTCACCTTCATTTGGAAGATCTGTATTTAGTCTACTTCTCTGTCTTTTCATCTGTGGTCAGGATTTCAGGATTATCATACAATTCTTTTTCATTTAGTCTCTTGTGTCTTTGTTGTAGAGGATCAGGGTAGCATGTCTGCCTACTCTGTCATCTTACCAGAAATCCAGACCCTCTTTCTCCTTTTAATTGTTTCTGCTTCCCTGCAGCTCTTGAAAAGACAACTAGAGTTACTAACCCATCTTTTTAAAAAATCAGTTTCTCATCTCTTATAAAACTGATTCAGGAAAAAAAAAATGAGAGTGCTACTATGTATAACTCAAAATGGAAATAATCCAAATGTCTATCAACCAATGATTGGAAAAACAAAATGTAAAATAATCTTCTGCTTTGTTTTGTCAGTATTTTTTTTAATTTTCTTGCTTCTTGTTTTTATTTTGTATGATTATCTGTACATGAAATTCAGGATGTGTAAATCTATAGACAATAACTGGATCAATATTTACCTAGGGGGTTTGCAGGGAATGTGGGAAAGGTGGCAGAACTGGGAAGCTAGCAACAATGAAAGAAGAAAATGTATGAATTTGTGGTGACAATTTCACAACTCCTTTTAACGTGGTTGAATTATTAAACTGTATGATATGTGGATTACATGCCAATAATGCTATTAATAAGAATATCACTAGAAATTGAAATGAGTGCATTATGGACAAACACAATCTCATGGATTTTTCTCAGAATGAATTATGGTGACAAAAAGAATTAGTCTCAGTTGCCGTTGAGTCAATTCTGATTCAAAGTGTGTCAGAGTAGAACTGTGTTGCATAGATTTTCAATTGCTGACTTTTCAGCCAACCTTTCTTCCCAGGTGCCTCTGAGTTGAATTGAATCTTCAACCCTTTTGTTAGCAGCTAAGCCATTTGCACCACTCAGAAATGCTTGGAGAGAAAAAAATTATGTGCTATTGTGGTAGTTACATAACCTGGTGTCAATTTGAGGAGTAAAAGTGTAGACGTGGAGTCTACCCCATCAATCAGGATATAGCCAATGAGACCTCTATGTGGGCATGGCCTTCTCCTGAGGATTCTAAGGAACTCCAATATTCCTCCTGGAATACAGGAGTTGCTCTCTCCATCTCTTTCTGCTGACTCCCTGGGAGACATACCTGTGGAGAAGACACATGGAAAAAGGCTGATGGAGCTAGTGAAGCCATGTGGTGATCCTTGCCAGCACTGAGATGCTAACAGCACCACTGGATCCACAAGATTTCCACCCACTGGCCTGTGATCATCCTACAGCTGGCGCCATTGCATGTATTTTGTGAGTCTGAAGAGGACTTTATTGATTGGTATCAGACATATGGGATAATATGAGACTACAGCCATGATCTGGACTGGGCAGGGATATTTTTCTCAATAGTCAACTGTTCTTGTACATAAAGCTGTTTTTCCCAATATTCAACTGTTCTTGTATGTAAAGCTCTTTCTCATACTCATATGAGTGTGTATGAATTTGTTTTCTCTAGTATACCCAAACTAACACATACTATATAACTCATTTATATAAAGTTTGAGAATAGGCAAAGCAGATCTGTGGCAAATCAGAACAGTGGTTGTGAGGAGGATGTGGCATTAAATGCAAGTTGGCATGAGGAAACTTTTGGTGGTGATGGATATATAGTAGCTTGATTAGGGTATGTTAGCATTTGTCAAAACTCTAACTCTCTGTGTTACATCTGTGCATTTCAGATTCTGTGACTTACATCACTATTGTTAAAGAGATGTTTTTAAGAAAGACAAAAGAAGATTAAAATAATTGTGGTACTTATATAGTATGGATTATGATATGATTCTTAAAGTCATTATGAAAACAGTATAACAAATGTTACATAAGTACACATAGTGGAATGCTACTCAGTCAAAAAGTAAATGAAGATATGATACATGCTACAACATGAAGGCACCTCAAAAACATTATGCTAAGAAGAAGTAAGACACAAAAGGCCACATGTTATATGTTTCTATTTATGTGACATATCTGGAATAATAGAGCCATAAATAAAGAAAGCATATCGATGGTTGCCAGGAGCTGGGAATAGAGAAGATTGCAGAATAACTGCTTAATGGCGATGTAATTTTATTTTGAAGCACTGAAAATATTTTGGAACTAGATAGAGGTGGCATTTACATGACATTTGTGAATGTACTAAGCTCTACTGAATAGTTCAATTTAAAATGGCTAATTTTATGTTACATGAATTTTATCTTAATACACCATTTCATATGGTACATTAAAATAGCTCTGTTTTTGGCATTTAAAACATTTATATAAAAATGTTATATATAAAAAAATAGCAATATCACTCCTTTCCATGTAAGAGATTTTGCTTTCCCCCATCTGTCTTCCACAATGCATGTAAAGCAGTGCCTTAATAAAAGGAAATAACTTGCTCAGGAAAGCACAATTTGTTCTTTTTGCATTATACAGGGGCCAAAATTCTTGTACTGGATTATACAGAAAGCAAATGGTTACTGGGCACCAGTTTTGTTTTCTACCCAACACGCCTTACATTTGAGTCAGTAGATCTCGTTCTTGTTTTCTCTTCCTTTTTATAAGTAGTCATTGCCATGAAAGGCTGACTTTCAGTGACTTGGGGTAGCACTTCTTTGCCTTAAACCACATTTAGTATCAAGGTTGTCATTGTTAATTGTCATTGAATTGGCCTCCAACTCATAGCAACCCTGTGCACAGAAAACCAAAATGCTTCTCAGTCTTGTACTCTCCCCATGATCAATTACAGATCATACAGTTGTGATCCAAAAGTTTCCATTGGATGATTTTCAAGTAGATTTCAAGCCCTTTCTTCTTAGTCGCTTTTAGTCTGGAAGCACTGTTGACACTGGGTAAGCATATCAGCAATATGCAAGCCCCACTGACAAATTGGCTGTAAAGGAGTCTCAGTCATCAGCATGCCAACAGGGAAGGTAAAATTCTACCTCCGGACTTCCAATGTTTCATACGAGCTGTAGGGACAGGGTTTTCACCCAAATAGTTCATTTAATTAATATCAAGAAATGTTAACTAACTGTAAAAGAGCTGACATGCCTACAGAATATAATTGATAAACCCATGTGTGGCAGTTACATAATCTGGTGTCAATTTGAGAGGATTGCAAGTGACAGTCTAGTCTGTCAATCAGATCATAACCAATGAGGCTTCAGTGTGGTCATGGTCTTCCTCTGAGAATCTGAGAAATCCTGAGAAATCTTGGAGGCTGGAGACTCTGATAGAGCCTATGACTTCTATGCCGAAGGAACCACGTGGAGATCCCGGCCAGCACTGAAATGCCTCTACCATCATTGTATCCACAAGACTTCAGTGATCTTCTTGCATTCGGCATCATTATAAGTGTTTTGTGAGACTGAAGAGACTTTATTGATTGGTATTGGACATATGGGCTAATATCAGACTTGATCTGGACTGGGATGAGATGTTTTCTCAATATTCAACTGCTTTTGTATACAAACCACTGTCTTATACACATGAGTGCCTATGAACTAGTTTCTCCAGTCTACCGCCACTAACACACCACATTATTTTCAATAAGTATTGATGAGTAAGGTGGATATTTTTTAAAACTAAGTTTAGTTGAAGAAGGTCCAAAATGCATAGGAAGTAATAGGCTTGTTTGAGTGGGTGATAAGCGTTTATCTTTCAGAATTTATTCAAAGAAAATGGAAAGCATAGTTTAAGAAAGACATAAAGGTAGCAGATTCCAGTAGATACCAATCAAGGAAAAAATAAAAGAAAACATAAGAATAAAAACCTCAGAAAGACAGACTATTTATTTGTCTCCCATTCTATGCTTATTTTCTTATTAACTGATAAATGTCTTTTTTAGGTGGAAGCATTTTTCTGTTGGTGGAGCTATAAGAATTCTCTTTCTTGTTTGACTGTTTGATTTCTCTTTTGAAGAAGAGTGATATTTGAGTGGAGAAATTGTTAGATACCTACAAAGGTCCATTTCACTCTTCCTCTATCCTAACTAAAACCAATTTTGTTCAAAAATTCTCATTTCCACAAAGCCTAAGCAAATCTGTCTCAGGGGACGCTAACCCCTTCTTCAACTCCATCTCTTTATTAGTCTCAATTAATCAAGATAATCCTATCACATTTATTAATCATTGTTTCAGTGAGTTAAGCTTAAAGCGATCAATTCATGGCATTCACCAAAAAGCTGTGGTCACATGAAATTAGCTGACCAATCAGACTGTAGGAAAACCCTCTTTAACATCCCCCCCACCCCGTCCCTACCCCTGTTGGATGGGGCGTGTTTTTTCTTGCTCTTTACTTCTGAACAGCAGCAAGGAAGCATTTTGTCAGTGCTGTTGCTGGCACTGGGAATCACCCTGCGCCCATGAAGGAAAACATGTTAAGGACAAAAGAAACATGAAGGAAAGTAGAGCCATGATACTTCAGAGAAAGAAAACAAGGGCCCTACTCAAACAGTGCCTAGAGCTTGTATTAACCTTTGGGCAAGGGGAATAAATGTCATTACTTTTTCAACCAGTCTAAGCATATTTCTGTTACCTTACACTGAAACTATTCCGACTGATATAGATTCTCCTTGCATGTAAATTGACATTTATATCATCTTTTGTTCATATATACATCCATAATTATTTTTGTAGCACCCCTTGGCAGATAGGTTTTCAAAACATATCACACAGTTAATTGTGTTAGTAATATAATAATAACACTCTAATAAGACTTACACAATGTCTAAATTCATAAGAAAATATATTTTGAAAAATATGCCAGACCAACCATTTATTTATTCATTCAAGCAACAAGTTGTTATTGAAACCTACTATGCAGTAGGGTGTTAAATACTCTGGTGCCTGTTGCACCCTGATTCTGTCCCTTTAAATTACGTTTGAGTACAAAGAAAATAGGGCAATCTGTGATTATGCATATATTCATTACAAACTACTGCACAAATATTTGGCTCATAACTATGAGTTAAATGGTATGACATTTCCATGAGAAAATTAATTACTTGAACATGTGTTGTATAAAATATGTCAAATCATTTATTTGGATGTTGTAGATTGCATATTAGTTTTTAACCAAAAGAAATACAGGAGAAATAAACATGAAATGAACACACTATAAATTGTAAATGTCATGTTATGTCCAAAGGCCTTTGAAAAGTGAACTTTTTTTCTGAATAAAAATAGGAAATAGGGAAGATCACGGATCCAAAGAAGGGAATCGTGTTTCAATAAGTTTTCAGGTTGAAACTTTAACCCATCTAGTTAAAGATGATTTTTGATACAGTTAGCTATGTGTAAAGAATGGGAAAATAAATAGTTTCAGATACCTGTCACCTAAAATAGTCCTATTTTTCTAGGAATTAAAACAAAAAGGTGAGTTGTGGTGTAATATGGGTACCATGATTCTGATTTTTAAAAGTAATCTTAAGAGTTATAAAGGGGGTTTATATAAAGAATAAGTTAGAGATTACAATAAAAACCACTTAAAATCGTAATAACTAAATGAGAAAAAAAGAAACAAAATCAGATACATGCATAAACAAAATGAAGGCTGCAGGATTTTTTGAAAGCCAAGAAGCAGTTCAGAAATGGAAAGTAACATTTGTAGAGAAGCAGCTCTGTTTTACTGTGTATGTCCCAGAGAACGTACTCTTATTTAGTCATGAATACAGCAGAATCTTTGCCAAACTAATATAGTGAAAGATAAGAGTGGTACACATTGCATAAATGAACAGTTATACATCAGGTTTTCATTTTATGAGCCTGAGTATATTCTTTGGTTTAAAGCCAGAATATTTATCCCACAAATTAAGCAAGTTTACTTCATTAGAATGTCTAATGACAAACTTCTGAATTCAGAATTGGAATAGGTCCTTCAAGTCACAGAATTTAGAAATGACCTAAGTTATTTATATATATTTTTAGTTTCAGAACAATCATTCTCGAGACTGGAAATGCTTATTTGAACACATTTGCATTGAAACTACTTTTTTCTGTTGGGCACTGAAGTTTATTCCATTGTTCTGATTAAGTCTTCACTTTATGCATGAATAAGTTTTTTCGAAATTATGGTGGATAGGGTGATTTCACCAGGGGTAATGTTCTCACAGACTGTGGACATTATGCTTTAGGGGGAATTTATGAGAACATTTCTATACAGACTTGTGACACAGTCCATGATTTAAACTTCTTGAAAAAGTATGTGGGTGTTGAAAAATTGTTTATAATTTTAAAAGAATATATGTGAAGTGGAAAGGATAAATGTATAAAGAAATATTTTCTAATTACACTGGCAACACATCTACTGGATATGATATCCAGAGTGGATAATTTTTTAACTAACTTAGCTCTACATGAAAAAATTGTGATCATTAATATTATCTAGATCCTTTAGTTTAAAAAAACACATCTCAATTTTGACAATATAATTCAAATATATTAAAATATTTCATGTATGAATTAGTATTTTCACATACCAGCCTATTTATCATAGCACATATTTTACTTCATTGCCTTATACTCAAAATAAATATGAAATCCCAGTGGTAATACAGAATGACACAATTGAACTGACTTTCTCACTGTTTCTTTGGTTTACAATCTGCTATGTGTTGAATTCTGTGCCCTAAATGATGCCTTGAAATCCAATTCCTCTGGACTTGTGAATGTAAATAGTGTCAGAAGAAGTTGTCAGTTATGTTAAAATGAGGTCAGACTGGAGTAGAATGGGTCCTAATCTCATGTGAGTGATGTTAGGGTGCAACCATTTGAGGACAGAGACAGCAAATGGAGTTATGCATCTACAACCCAAGGAATGCACAGGATTGCAAGGAATCGAGGGAAGTTAGGACAGAGGGACATGAAGGATCTACCTAGAGTCTTCAGATGAAGCATGACTTTGTTGGCATTTTTGTTTAGAACTTCAAGTCTCAACTTTGAGACAATAAATTTCGGTGGCTTTAAATCACCCAATTTGTGGTATTTTGTTATGGCAAATCTAAGTGAGAAATGCATATTCACTGTGTGTTTCAATGCTGCTAAAACAGAAATGTAACAGGTAGGTGATATAACAAACAGAAAGTTATCTCATATTTGTTGTTGCTGTTGTTAGATGCCAAACTATAACAATCTTATACATAACAGAAAAACCCTGCCTGGTTCTGAGCCCTCTTCACACCTGTTGTCATGCCTGAACCAAATTTTTCCAACCATTGTGTCAATCTATCTCATTGAGGACCTTCTTCTTTTATGCTGGTTCTTCACTATAACAAACATGATGTCTTTCTCTAAGGAATAGTCTCTTCTGAAAACATTTCCAAAGTATGTATGTCAACACTTTGTCATCATTCTCCCTAAAGGGTGCTACGGCTGTACTTCCTCTATGACAGACTTGTTTTTCCCTTTTATAGTAAGTGATACATTCAATATTCTTTGCTCAGCACCACAATTTGAACACATTAATTGTTCTTTGGTCTTCCTTATTCAATATGCAGAATTCACATGCATATGAGTCAATTGAAAATAAAATTGCTTGAGTCAAGCACACCTTATTCACATCCTTAATTTTCATTCTTGTATCATTTTTTTTGCATCACTGCCCTGGTGGGAGTAGGAAGCCCAGCCTTGCTCCTGAAGAGCTGCTGCTGGATTTGAACCGCCAACCCTGTGGGCCACAGCCCTGCACACAACCACTGTGGCACCAGGGCTCAGCTTCATTTGATTCCTTTACTGCTGCTTCCAAGAGCTTCTATTGTGAATCCAAGTAAGACAATACTCTTAACAACTTCAGTCTTTTCTTCATTTACCATGACGTTATCTATTTATTAATCTAGTTGTGAGGAATTACTCTTCTTTACATTGAATTGTAGTCTGTACTAAAGGTTACAAACCTTGATATTCATCATAAAATGTTTCAAGCTCTCCTCACTTAGAGCAAGCAAGGTTGTTAATAAGATTTCCTTTAGAAAGCAAATGGTGTCCGGCAATTAAAAGATGTAGTGTCTTGGATCTTAAAGACTTGAACTTGGGCTGAGCCCTGGTGACATAAGTAGTTGAGTGTGCGACTGCGGTCCATGGACTTGGCAGTTCAAATTCAGCGGCGGGTCTCAGGAGCAGTTCTGGGTAGCTCCCATGACCACCAGAGGGCAGTGATTCTCGCCCCCCCTCCCCCCAAAAAAAGACTTGAAATTAAACAAGTAGTCATCCAGCAATGAAGCAAGAAGGCCACATGGAGAAGCACACCAGCTGGTGAGATCATGAGGTATCATCGGGATTGGGTAACAGGTATCAAAAGATCCTTAACTAATAAACAATCAAAAACACATTGTTGGGAACTTAGAAGGTCAGACTAGAGAGGCAAAGTCCATCTCTAAACAATGGAACATCCCCCCACAGAGGGATCACAGGGAAGGGAAGAGTCAACCAGGGTGCAGTAAAGCACTAATGGAACACACAATATTCCTCTGGATGCTTGAGGCTGCCTCACCCCCATTATCATGAACCCAGTGCTTCTTCCCACTCTGGACTAGATCTGAGCATGTATACATATATAGATAAGTTATAAAAGCGCACTACACATGGAATGCAGGAACAGAAATGGGAAAAGCAAATCGAGGCAAAGGAGGGGAGGAAGAGGGAACCTATACCAATGATACATCACCACACCCACTCCTCCAGGAGAAAGAGCAACAGAAACCATGGGGGAAGGGAGGGAAACATTGGTTGGTGTGAGATACGGAAATAATAATAATAATTTATAATACATCAAGGAGCAAGGAGGGTAGCGGGGAGGGAAAAAGATGAGCTGATACCAAGGCCTCAATAGAAAGTAAATGTCTAGAAAACAGTGATGACAACATATGTATAAATATACTTAAATTAATTAATGATGGATTATAATAAAAGTTGTCATAGCCCCCAAATACCAGATTAAATGATATTTTAATTTTTAAAAAAGAGGAAAATATATTTTCTTCAATTCTGATGCCACATTTTTCTTCATATAATAGAGCTTCTCTGATTATTTATTCCCATTTAGGTTGAAAAAGTATAAGAGGATAAGACACTGACACACATATTTCCTGAGATGAAAGCATACAGTCTTCCCTTTTTCTGTTCATGCAATTGTTACTTGATACATATACAAGCTACACATGAGCACAATGAAGTGTTCTTGTTAATTACTATTCTTGTCAAGGTTATCCATAGTTTTTTATGATCCACACAGTCGATTACCTTGGTATAGTCAATAAAACATAAGCAAACACCTTCCTGTGCTTCTCTGCTTTCAATCAAGGTCCATCTGACATCAGCAATGATATCATTCATTCCGTTCCCTCTTCTGAATCTGACCTGAACTTCTGAGAGTTCCTGTCAATGTGTTGCTGCAACAGCTATTGGTTGACTTTCAGCACATTTTGCTTGAATGTAATACTAATAATATTGTTCTTTAATTTGAGCAATCTCATGAGTCATCTTTCTCTGGAATGGGTATAAATATGGATCTCCTTCAGTCAATTGACCAAGTAGATGTCTTCCAAATTTCATGGCATAGATACATACATGTTTCATCAGCATGTTGAAACATTTCAAATGGTATTCCATCAATGACTGGAGCCTTGTTTGGGGTTGATGATTTCAGGGCAGGTTGGATTTTTTCCTCCATTATTTTGATACTTCTTCACATGCTACTGACTGAAATGATGCGATGCCCACTAGTTATTTTTGGCACAGTGATTCTGTGTATTATTTCCAACTTTTCTTAATGCTTCCTGTGTCATTCAACATTTTCTCCATAGAATTTTTTAATATTGCAAGTTGAGGCTTGACTTTTTCCTTGAATTATTTCATTTTAAGATACGTTGAGTATTTCCTTCCTTTTTGGTTTGCTAACTTTTGGCATTTTATTGTAATATTTGACTGTCTTCTTAAATGGCATTTAAAATTTTTCCATTTATAAACTTGACTTCATAATTTCTTCCATTTGATTTCGTGAAGAAAAAATTGTGAAATCTTTTTTCATATCCAGTTGGAGCTTTTCTCTCTTTCCTGTCTCCTTGATTTCTCTTTCCCGTCTCCTTGATTTTTCTTCATGTACTATGTTCTTGATATCAACCACAGGAAAATATAGTGGTAACCTGATCCCCCAGTGAGGCTACCTGCAGGGAGTTTGTAGAAGCATTCATACAAGTCCCTGAACAGAGAGCTCAGTGCTCTTTGACTCTGGAATATGGCACCAGGCTTCTCTAAACCAACACATAAACAGCAACCAGGCAAAACAGCCTCGATGAAAATGCATGAGAAACAGAAGACAATGCTGGAAGAAGTCATGAACCTAATGGAGTGCGTAGAAGAAGCAGATATTGGCTGAACCCTGGTGGCATAGTGGTTGTGCGTGGGACTACAGCCTACTGGGATGGAGGTTCAATTCCAGCTCCACGGAGCAAAGGCTGGACCTCCTACTCCCACCACCTGAGGGCAGTGATTGCCTCCCCCCCCAAAAAAAAGTAGATATTGACCTGCCACAAAAAGAAATTTTCAGAATGCTGCTTGGAATCAAACAGAAGACAATGCTGGAAGAAGTCATAAATCTAACAATGTGCATGGAATAAGTATTGACCCACCAGAAAAGGAAATTTTCAGAACACCCAAGATGAAAGGTACAAGATAACATCACAGAGTCTGCAGATGGATGTAATAACACTGCATATCAATCGACTGAACTCAGGCACTAAAAGGCAGAGGCTAACAGACTGGCACATAAAAGATAACCCATCAATCTGCTGCGTATAAGAAATACATCTCAAGCTTGCAGACAAAAACAGGTTTAGAATGAAAGGTTGGAGAAAAATAGATCAAGCAAATAACAATGCAAAAAAAAAGCAGAGGTAGCAATCTTAATCTCTGACAAAATTGATCTCAAGGTACAAGTCATAATAAGAATCAAGGAGGGGCATAATATAATGCTCAAGGATACAACAGACCAAGAATCAGTGAGCATAATAAATATATACACACGCAATCCGAGACTCACAAAATTCAAAAATAAAATACTCCAAAAGATTAGATTATAGTAGGTGACTTTAATAAAAAAGGACAGATCACAGGGATAGAAATGCAACAAGCTACAGTACAATCAGACAACTTAACTAGATAGATATTTTCAGAGCTTTCCACCCAAATGCAAAAAAAAAATCACATTATTTTCAAGCCTACATGACACATACTCAAAGATAGACCACATGCAGGGACACAAGTCAAACCTGAGCAAATTCAAGCACATAGAGATTATACAGACATCACTCTGAACACTGTACCATAAGGCTGGAAAGCAACAGAAGGTTGATGAAGAAAACAAGGTAAACAATTGGAGGATGAATAACTTTCTATTGCAAATGAGTGGGTATTGGCCCAGACCAGAGATGGAATCAGTAAGTTCCTAGAAACCAATGGGAATGAAAATATGACATGCCAAAATCTTTAGGATACAGCAAAGGCACTAATCAGAGAATGGCTGATAGCAATACATGCACACATGAAAAAGGGAGAGAGGCTTATGGTTGATATGATGGCACAAAACTTAAACCAACTAGAGCAGAGTCAACAGGAAAATCTTACTAAGAGCAAAAGAAAAGAAATAAAAATCAGAACTGAAATACAGGAAAGGGAAAACAAGAAAACTAAGGATGAAATTAATGCAGCTAAAAATTGGTTCTTTGAAAAGATTAACAGAATTGATAGACTCCTGACAAACCTAACCAAAGAAATGAAGGAACAATTTCAATAGCCAGGATGAGAGATGAAACAGAGGACATTACAACGGATCCTAATGGAATCAAAAGGATAATTACCACAGTACTGTGAAGACCTGTACTCTAATGAATTCAACAACTTGGAAGACATGGGGAGCTACTTGCAAAAACAATGCCTCCCTAGACTATCCCAGATGGACGTCAAGAAACACAACAGACCCATAGCAATGGAAGAAATATACAAGGCTATCAAGGGATTACCAACAAAAAAATCCACTGGACTAGTTGGCTTCACAGGAGAATTCTGCCAAGCATTTAGGAAATAACTGACACCAAACCTACACAAACTCTTTCAGAACATAGAAAAAGATGGAATGTTCCCAACCTCCTTTTATGAAGCTATTATAATTCTGATACTTAAAACAGGCAAGGATCCCAGAAGAATTGGGAACTACCAACCAATATCCTAATGAATGTCAGTGCAAAAATCCTTTAAAAATGCTGTCCAGGGGCTGAGCCCCGGTGGCGTAAGTGGTTGAGTGTGGAACTTCAGCCCGCAGGCTTGGCGGTTCAAAACCAGCAGCGGCTGGGTAGCGCTCACGACCACCAGAGGCAGTGATGCCCACAAAAAAAATGCTGTCCAATAGAATACAAAAGCATATAAAATAATTCACCATGATCTAGTGGGATTCATATAAGGGATGCAGGGATGCTTCAGTATATGAAAAAAATTAGTATTATTTAGCACCTTGATAGGGAAAACTATAAGAGCCACACGACAATATTGATAGATGTGGAAAAAGCATTAGACAACATCCAACACCCATTCCTTGAGTGTTTAAGACACTCAAGGAGATAGTAATTGAAAAAAATTCCTCAATATTATATAAGCTATATATGAAAAAACAACAGCCAGTGTGATAGTAAATGGAGAAAATATTAAGATAATTCCACTGAAAAAGGGGACTAGACAAGGATGCCCCTTGTCCTCACTCCTATTTAACAACCTACTGGAAGTTCTTGCTAATAATATAAGACATAGAAAAGACATCAAATGTATTCATCTGGGGTAGGAAGAGGCAAAACTATCATTATTTGCAGATAATATGATTTTATACATTGAAAATCCTTAAACTCCACAAGTAGACTGTTGAAGTCAATAGAGTAATATGGCAGAGTGGCAGAATACAAGATCAACAAAAGGGGGAATTTTGGTATCATAATAAGACTATTCTCTAGCTTTGTCTTCCCCAAAGATTTACCAAACATTAGAGGTTACTTGCCAACATATGGCGAGAGATGAAATGCATTCAGTCCTTTAGACTACTATTTGTTGGACCCACTCCCTGCTGTTAAGAACAATAGATTACTTCTTCATGAGCACTTCCAGCCATTAGTCTGATCCTTGTATGTGGGCTTCCCACCCTACTGGTTTCTATGGAGAGCCAGAGAACAGGTAAATCCTGCTCAGTGACATCCAAAATAAAGCTGTTTCCCTTAATCTAGACTCTGCCCATCTTGTCACATGTATACTCCCATTACCTCCCCTTTCTATTTCTTGTATGTCTCTAGATCCTCCATGTCATTGCTCTTCTGATCCTGCTCGCTCCACGTGGACCACCAAGAGGGGCTGAGGAAAGCATGCTACCATGAAATGTGTTTGACTCCATTATTTCAATCTCTTCTATCGCTCATATTTTCTATGATTTTACTATAATCTTTACTTATTATTACTGTACAGTTGTGCCTACTGGACCCGTGATGATTTGTTAGGGGCTGGTTCTCTGAAAGATGCCTATTGGACTGCTATACACATCAGACAAGATCATAGAAGAGGTGATTTAAAAGGTAGTACCCTTTACAATAGCCAAGCACAAATTGAACTATCTAGGCATAGACCTAACTAAAAAAACCAAAATATATGTACAAAGAAATCTATAGAACACTATTACAAGAAACCAAGTGTGACCTCAACAAACGGAAGATTATTTTGTGCTCATGGATTGGAAGACTCAGTATAATAAAGATGTTAGTTCTGCCCAAGGCACTATATAAGTTTCTTGCTATGCCAACATGAATATGATCATCCTTCTTCAAAGAAATGGAAAAACTGATTACCAACTTGTTATGGAGCTGGAAGAAGCTCAGAATTAGCAGAGAACTCCTCAAGAAAGACAAAGTGAGAGAGGACTTGTTTTTACCTGACTTTAGCTCATTTTATATGGCCAGAGTGGTCAAAACAGTGTGGTACTGGTATAATGACAGATATTTAAACCAATGGAAATGATCTGAAGACTCAGAAATAAAAACATCAGCATACAGACAACTGATTTTTGATAAGGATCCACCAAAATATCAAATGGGAAGCAGATGCCACCTTCAACATTCAGTGCTGGAAAAAATAAATATCTACCTGCAGAAAAATGAAGCAAGATCCTTAGCTCACTTCATACACAAGAATAAACTCAAGGGAGATCACAGACCTTGAGGTAAAATTCCAAACAATTATGGCCATTAATGAGGAAATTGGGATAAACCTGAGAATCTTGGCACAGGGAATACATAGGCTATCAGAAAGAGGGGAGGATACAAATACAGAGGAGTCACAAATTGAGAAGTGGGATATATTGAAGAAAAATCACCTGTGTACATCAAAAGAATTCTACAAGACTATAATAAGAGAGCCCACAGATTGGAAAAACATATTTAGCAATGACACATCAGACAAAAGCCTTATTACTAAAATCTACAATACTTTGCAAGTTTACAATAAGAAAAAAGCTAACTTTGGGCTGAGCCCCAGTGGCGTAGTGGTTGTGCGCGGGACTGCAGTCCACTGGGATGGAGGTTCAATTCCAGCAGTGGGGCTGGGCCTCCTACTCCCACCACCAGAGAGCAGTGATGCACCCCCCCCCAAAAAAAAAAAACTAACTGAACATTGAGGATGTAGGCAAAGGGCCTGAAGAGAAATTTCACAGTGGCAGAAATTGGAATGGCCAATAAACATATGAAAAAATGTTCCTGATCATTAGCCATAGGAGAAATGCAAATTTAAACAACTATGAGATACCACCTAACACCCTCAAGGATAGCCCAATTCCAACAAGCTTTGGAAGGGCCATGGTGAGATTGGAACTGTCATCCACTGCTGGTGAACCTGTAGGTATGTATGTACAGTCATTATTGAAATTGATTTGGCGATATATAAAGCAGATGAAAATTGAGCTACCATAGGACCCAACAATCCCCCTACTGGGCATATACCCAGAAGAGACAAGAAACAAACCACTGCCAGACATCTGTGCTCTAATGTTCATCACAGCACAGTTCACAATTGCAAGGAGTTGGAAACAACCCAAATTTCCATCAACAGATGAATGAATAAAAAATTTGTGGTACATACTTGCAAGGGAATGCTATGCATCTCTAAAAGCAGTGGTGAACACAAGAAGCATATTATCACATGGGAAGAACTAGAGGAAATCATGCTAAGTTAAGTATTCAAGTACAATGAAGCACCACTAGCTTTGAAGTATATTTAGTAAATTAAAACACCATGACTTGGTGTTTTATTGCCTGTGAAAGATGAAAGGAGGACCGTGAAATTATCCCTAGGTTTCACACTTGGGTTATTATATGCCTTTTGGTGTGAAGGGAAGTATAGAAGAAAGAAATTATAGAGGTAAAAATGACTAATCTCATTTTGCACCTTTGGGGCTACAGACACCGATGCGATACCCAAGAGGGCCCATGATGCACAAATATGAGTATTGTATTCATGGCTCAAGGAAGTTCTCTGGGCTAGAACACAATGTAGAAACCACTCATGGTTCAAATCCATGAAGTCTGGTAAAGGCAAGCAGAAAAAGCATATAAAGAGTTAGAGAATGAAAATGGCACCTTAGAATCAAGTAGAGAGAGAACATGAAGAAAGCAGTGAAAACATATGAAACGGGAGCAAGAAGAATATGGTGTTATTGAAGCTAGAGATTTTCTAGAAAGAATTACTAAATAGCAGTGTCAGATGCCTCAAGAGGATCCAGAAAGTAAGGATAAGAAAGAGTCCATTGGGCTTGACCATTACCGGGGCATCTGTAACCTTTGTCATAGTAGTGGAGGCAAGGAGAAAAGATGCACAACATTCTGCAAATGACCTAACTAGCACATAGAATATGAATTTTATGAACTCTATTATGTCAATCGGCTGAAATTCCCATTGGTTTTAGAAAATCAATCCAAACAAGTTTTAGCTTATGTTTAAGAAGTAACTGCTTTCAGCATGAGAGACAAGAAGAGAAGGTGCATAGCAGATACTGAATATTCTAACATTGACTTGTGTGAGGGCAGGTTTATTCTCCACCACCCCCTCTCCAACCTAGTCTAAAACAGTCTATGTAAATCAAGATTCTTTGTTTCTCCATTGCTAACAAAAGAATTGTTTTCTGTTATGCTTTTTCACTGAGGGTTTAGTCCCAGGATAATCCCAGCCTTGTTTGAGCCCCAGGCCTTACTCCTGGTCCTGCACAGGCCTTTGACACTCGAATTTACCAAGAATGAAAATCAATCCAACATAGGAGGAAGCATTTGCAGTAGAGCTGGTTCCAATTCATGATGACTGTGCTAGTTCAGGTAGACTAGAGAAACAAATTTATAAACATTCCTATGTATATAAGGTTTATATACAAGAGGAATGGAACATTAAGAAAGCATCCCAACCCATTTCAGTCCGAGGCCTTTAGTCAGATACTAGTCCATATGTCCATACTAGTCCACATGCCAATCTGTAAAGTCCTCTTCAAACTCACGAAATACATGCAATAAAGCCAAATTCAGGGCGATCAAAAGTCACTGGGAAGAAAGTCTTTGGATCCAGTGGCATGGTAAGCATTTTAGAGCTGGCAGGGGTCTCTCTGTGCCTTCTCCGGCTTCAGCGTTCTGGTTGCATCCATGTGTCTTGTCAGCTGCAATGTCTCCCAGGGAGTGTCAGGGAGAGAGATAGTGTCTCCTGCCTCCAATTAAAAATCACCACATTTCCCAGAATTCTCAGGAGAAGGCCAAGCCCACACAAAGGTCTTATTGTCTATGCCCAGATTGACAGGATAGACTCCTCCCCTAGATTCTTAATCCTCAAATAGATACCAGATTAGGTGACTACCACAGTGACCCTATGGATAAATAACACTTTTTTTTTCTCAAGTTAACCAAACCAGAGTCATCTTTGTCTTATTTTGTTCACACACGAAGCAAAAGAGAAAGAAGGACATCAAAACTCAAAGGAAAAAGTAGTACTCAAAACTAATAATCTATGCAAATCATGCCTGCATCTGCTCTGGGGCCCAAAAGGGAAAGAACCAGATGGTGCCCAACTACCACTACCAAATGCTGAATGTTCTGATATAGGCTACAAAAGATGGATTCTGGGGCTGAGCCCTGGTGGTGTAGTGGTTGTGCGCGCTACTGCGGCCCACTGGGACGGAGGTTCAATTCCAGCGGTGGGGCTGGGCCTCCTACTCCCACCACCGGAGAGCAGTGATGCCAAAAAAAAAAAAGATGGATTCTGATTGGAGTGGGAAAGGTGTAGAACCTCAACTTCTTTTAAAACCCAGACTTACTTATCCAGTTGAAATGGAAGGTCCCCCTGAGGCTACTGCCTTGAGATACCATCAAACCTTGAACCTAACTAGCCCCTTAGGTCACTTTTAACTAAAGAGCAGAGGAGGTCACAAAGTAAATAATATCATCTGTGAGTACTGTCCTCCTTAAAAAAATTACAGTCAAACAGTCAACAATTACTTTAAAACAAAGGGTTCAAGTAGAAAGAAAATGTTTTGAAAACGATGATGACAACATATGTACAAATGTGTTTGACAAAACAGATATCCATATGGATTATCCTAAGAGCTGTAAGAGCCCCCAATAACATAAAATTTTAAATGAAAAAATATATACAATGCTATTGTGAATAAATGTATGACTAAACAAAAAAGATGAGAAAGTAAGGGGGCAGGGAAACTAGATGAATAGAAATGGAGCAACCAGTGTAGGTAATTCCTAAATTCTGTTCCTAAATCTATCTCTAAGTAGACTGTGTACCTAAGTTAAAACTGTTAGGATCAATTAATATCTAATGTCAGTTAATTAAATGGTACCTTAATATATAGTATATTTCATACCTTTCTAGGCATAAAGAAATTAAAGAAACATTTCTAGCTACACTAAAAATATCTTCAATGTAATAATCACTTATAATAATACCATGCTATGCATCACAAAGTAGTATCTATTTATTAATATGGGCCAGTGCATGCATTATATATTTCATATAATAAGCTTTGGGGGGATTGTTTTTCAATTAGGGTTGTTCAGAGGTTTGCAACCCAGGAACTGCCTGCAATGAGAATGCTCACATATTATGAAGACTGTTACCAATGTCATTGAGCAATTTGTGTAGAAATTGTTAAATTGAAATCTAAACTCCTGTGCATAAACCTTTACTGAAAACACAATAAAGTACTACATCTTATAAAAACAGAAATAAGTGAAATGTTGCATGCAGAGAATTAAACCAGTCTCAAAAAGGGTAGCTGCTTTAGATCGGATGTTATGGAGGGGACAGAATGGCCTCTCTGAGTTAGATGATATTTAAGGAACAAAGCATATCGTTTTTACGGAATACAGATTTCTAGATTCTGTGAAACTATTGCCCTGAGGTAATCTTCACAACAGTCCATCTTTATACAAAATAATAAAAGCAAACTGAACACCTTTGTTGTGGATTTGATTCCAACTTCTGGAAACCCTAGGGAAGAGGAGAACTGCCCACTGAGGATCTCGAAGACAATAATCTATACAAGTGCCACAGTTTTCTTTTGCAGAGTATGGATGGGTTTTAACTGCCGACCTTTTGTTAGCAGCCAAACACTTTGACCGCTGTACCACTATGGAACCTTAAGTCAAACCATCTCATGGCCATTGAGCCACAGCCCCTCTCTGGGTATCCTAAACGGTATCTGTTCATGGCAGTAGAGAAAACAAGCTTGCCTTGGGCATTAGGCCCTTTCATAGAATTATCTAGTGAATCAGATTTGACAAGGTCAACCAACTATTATTATTTAAATTGTTCTTCAAGAAAGTGCTATGTGGAATTCTACATGACCATAAGTTGTTTTATAAACTCTGTTCTGGCTCCCATAGCAACGTGATAAAATGAGGTCCAAGAGTCATTTAAACCTCTATCTTTCATGAAACATTTTTGACTCTAGTCAATATATTGTCCCAATTTTCAGACTACATTAAATAAGCTTTATTAATTTCCAAAAGAAAATTCTGTCAATACGTCATTGGAAATGCATGTTCCTTGATGTCACTGTGTCCGTGCTTATTGTCATATTTACCTGTACCAATTCAAAAGCTTCCTAACTGATACCCCTGCCTGCTTCCTGATTGCTCGGTCTTCTCTCCTGCACCTTGATCTACGTCGCATAGCAGCCAGAATGATCATTCAAACAATTCATGCCAAATAATTCACTTCCTGTCAAAATGTTCAATGTCTTTTCACACTCCTAAAGTTAAAAGGAGGTGTAGGGATTATGCATTGGACGGTGGTTCTCCTGGTCAGCTTTCTACTTCAACAAAGGGTTATAGTCTTGTGGACCCACGGCGTGCGGGTTGGGGTGGGGTTGTCACTAGGCGTCAGCATTCATTGGATAGGAGTGAGTGAGAAAGTAAAAAAAAATCCTTACAGTGCCATGATCTGCTCTGCCATTCCCCCTCTAGCCTAGACTCCTGGTAGGTACTCTTCCTTTTGCCCGCTCTTCTCCAGGCGTCCTGCTTCCCCAGAGTTTCTGCAACAGGATCGTCCTCCAACCTCAGCGCTCGCTCTTGGCTGTTCTTGAGGACTGGAGTGCTCCCCAGCAGACGTCGTCATGACTTATGCCTCCGTGTTTCACCTCTTCTCTGTGGTCACTCCACCAGCGACGACTTCCTCGACAAGCCCCTTTAAAACGGCATTCTATCTTCGCTTTATCTCCCTACTTTGTTTTCCATCAAGGAGCTCACCATTCATTAGAATACTATTTATTTAGAGGTTTCTTCACTTTCCATAGTCCCTTCCTTTCCTTTGGGAACATAAATTCTCAAAGGACAGGAACAATCCTTTGTTTTGTTCAGTGTGGTAACATAGTATTACTATTATGGTAACATACATGTATGTTATGGAATTCAACAAAAATGTGTTGAATGAATAAACAAGACAGGTAAAAAACATTCTGAGAGCCATTTATTAAAGAGGAAAAATAGGTTATCTCGTGAAAGAAACCGTTCCCGTTGTTGGAGAGTGAAATGATTATCAAGCTATACTACTCAGGTATTTGGGGTTCCTGAGACACTCAGAGTTCCCACAAGGTTAAATTTGTCTTCATAATAATACTAAAACATTATGCACCCATTTTGTTCTGTTGGCCATTTGCAATGGTGGTGCAAGCACAATTGTGGGTAAAATCACTGGTATCTTATCAAGATCCAAATTGCCAACACTACACTGGACACTTAGCAGTTTAAATGAAAATATGATCTAGCATTAGTAAGAATAGCTTCATGTTCTTAACTATTAAAATGATGAATATCATTAAATCTTTAAAAGTGAATTTCGTGTGTGAATTAGGTGGGAGTTTACATACCAGGTCACCATTTTTGCATTTAAAAGCTTCAACAACTTATCAAATTTCCCAACGGTCACTCTGCAGGTATCCCTGCTCCTACACACACACACACACACACACACACACACACGTTTTGATTCATTTCCCTTTTGTAGGACATTCTCTTTCTTTTTATCCTGTTACCTCCCTTTTCCTTCTTTCCTCTCTAACTCCTAATTGCGATCATTAACTTGATTTAAAAAAATAAAAGTGACATCATTCAGTGTGTGTCCTTTTGTGATTGACTGACTTTACTCCAGAGGGCTCTGGTAATGTGATTACTCATTGGGTGGCTAACCATAAGCTCAGTGTTTGAAACCATTAGTTACTCTGTGGGAAAGATAGGACTTTCTATTCCCATTAAGAGTTACAGCATAATGTCCCCCAAATCCATCCATGTTATGAGGTGTTTCACAGTATCATCATTATTCTTTAATATTGTGTAACATTGTATATTGTATGTGGCAAAGTTTCTTTATCCATTCTTCCACTGATGTCCATTTAGGTTGTTTCCATTGTCTAGATCAGTGGTTCTCAACCTGTGGGTCGCAACCCCTTTGGGGGGTGAATGATACAACCCTTTCACAGGGTCGCCCAATTCATAAAAGTAGCAAAATTACAGTTACAAAGTAGCAACAAAAATAATTTTATGGTTAGGGGAATGCCACAACATGAGAAGCTGTATTAAAGGGTTGCAGACTTAGGAAGATTTTGAATAGTCGTTCTATGATCATGACTTTGCATATAGCTGCTCATGGTGCATTCTTAATTTTTTTCTGGGTATATACAAAGTAGAGGGATTTCTGGATCGTATGGCATTTCTATTTTCTCTCTTGTTTGTTTAAAAGAATTTTTATTCCCAATTTCTTGAATTTTGAAGTAGTTTTTAAGCAGGGTATTCCTCAATGTACATTTCTTTGATTTCCCCCCTTGGCCTTTCTCTTGCTGGTTTCTAATTTTATAGTGTTATGATCTGAGAAATGGTTTGTATCACCTCAATTTATTTTTCTTTCATTTACTAAGGTTTGTTTTATGCAATAACATATGGTCTATTCTGAAGATTGTTTCATTTGCGATGAAAAAGAATGTGTATTGTGCCATTATTAGGTGTGGTGTTCTGTATATACCTAAGAGGTCAAGTTGATTAATATTGATGAGTCCTATTTTCCTAATCTTTCTACAAGTTTCTATCTCTTGATTGTTGCACTTAACCTGTTTACATTCAGTATTGTTATTATATGTGTGAATTTATTGCTATAAATTTGTCATGTGTGTTTGTGTGTGTGGTGTCATTGGATTCTTTGTTCATAATTTTCTGTGCTGTTTTCATTCAGTGTGTTTTCCTGCCATTTTCTTTGTTGCTATTTTACTGTTTACTATGTATTTGTGATTTCACTCTGATTTGGATGAGGTTTTTCCATTTTCTTTGAGGGTGCCTAGTTATTTATTATTTTCTTCCCAAGTTTAAATAGTCTTTTCTCTCTTGAACATCACTTGACTTTTTCTACTTTCAAATGCTTTGTATTTCCCGTTTTCTTATTAATTTTTCATATTCTTCATTGCAAAATATCTCTGCCTCCCTGTTTTGTCTTATAAGTTTAATTTACTTTGAGTATGGATTTAAGTGGGTTGATAACTGTAGACGGTGGTGTCTCATATATTGATCACAGGTTGATAGTTCCTTTTGTAATTAATTCTCCTTCCAAAATACATCCCTTAAGGAATTTTTGTAAGTTTTATCTAGTTAATGCAAAATCCTTTATCTTTTGTTTTGTTTTGTTTTGTGGCATCACTGCCTCTGATGGTCGTGGGCGCTACCCAGTGTTGCTCCTGAGAGCCACCGCTGGATTTGAACCACCAAGCCTGCGGGTCGCAGTCCCGCACTCAACCACTTACTGGCACCCCTCTCAACCCGCAAATTCCTTCATCTTTAAATGCGCTTATTTATACCTCAGAGTTGAATGATAATTTTGATGGATACAAGATTCTTTGTGGGCAGTTTTCTTTTTTTTTCAGTATTCTATATTTGTTGGTCCATTGCTTTCTTGTCTGATTACCATGGCATGGCGATCTTCTTTTTGTGTCAATTCTTTCAGGGGTGTTTTCAAGTTCTTAAATGGTTATTATGATATCAGAAAACTTTTCTTCTGGGATTTATTAGACTATTTTCCCCGTGGTGTTTTTTAAGTTATCTATTTGTTTCTTTCTGTCGTATAATGCTTATCAGGAATGTTATTCCTCTTGAGAGTGTCCTACAGGCTACTGCTTTTTTTCCCAGACCTTCGTCCTGTGGTTGACTTCTGTAGACATCAGACTATGTGGTAATAGGGTTAGTTCCACTCATATTGCAGCTGTGTTGGTAGCTTTTCAAATTAAAGAAAGAAGAAAGGAAAGAAAACAAAAACCAAAGAAATAATCCCAGCCAGTTCTTCTCTAGCCCACCCAAGGTGTTCCAGATAATGGAAGCCTCTGCCTGGTGATTGATCCCAGCCTCTGCTGCACCAAGCAGCCTCGAGATATCTGCATGATCAAGACTCCCTTTTGTCAACTTCCTATGATGTCCAGTGATAATGCTTAGTTCTCCTCTCTTTCAAACGTCACTCATAACAGCCCAGGACACGTGGAGGTTAGAAAACAACTAGCCCCTGAGTGCACTGAGTAGACAGTTTGATGCTGTTTGCTCCTCTTTTTATCAGGGCTGTGGAGAGCCAGTGTGGACTTCATCTGCCCATGATTGTCCAGGTAAGTATTTAATGGGATTTTTGATATCCAATTGTTGGTTGTATCCTTTATTTTCATGTATTCAATTCACATAGCCATACTTTCTTTACAGATTCACGATTCCAGGTAACTCCTCCACGTGCTGTTTGTGATGTTTTAGGGGTCACCTGATCCATAACAGCAGCAAAATTACAGTTATGAAGTAGCAGTGACAAAAATAATTTTGTGGTGAGGGGGTCAGCACAACACGAGGAACTGTATTAAAGGGTCACAGCTTTAGGAAGGTTGAGAAACAATGCAAATATAGAGGGTACACCCAGCAATTCTAAGTCATCATCTTTAATATCATTAAAATCTTGACAAAAGTATACACCTTTTTAATAGTTTATGTGACAAAGTGAAAAGCATGCATAAGATACTTCTTACTTCTGCCCATGGGATGGTTCTTTCTAGGGAAACAATAATGATTTGTGACTTGAACTAGCTTCTTTTTATGGAAGACCATTCTTATTGGAAGCAACAACTGGCAAACTCTTTTAGAACTCTATGTTATAAGGTTTGATTATAGAGTCTCTGGATGGAAGGCACATTTGAAAGACGCTTGCATAGATGAAAGACATAGACTTGTTTCTCACAGTTCCAAAGAAGAGAAGGCTCCAAAGAGGGTCACACAAAAGAGACCCTCCCAGACAAGGTAACTACAAGTTGAAATGATAGGAGATGACTAACAGAGGGCAAGTGGTGGTGGGGGGAGGGACATCTAGGTTTACAAAGATTCCTGGGGATTAGATATTTTGAATAATCTCCCAGGTCTTGAGGAATAGGGGCTGCCCCTAGTTGCCCAATATCTGCTGTTGTCAAAGCAGGCCATAGTGCGAGCCCCGTAAGGGAGGGTAGTGTGTACAGAGTATAGACTTCATCAGCAGCTCAGGGAAGAAAACTGACTGACTGGCCTCTAACTAGGGCCTCAAAACTGGGTCAAGAAAGCAGTTCAAGGGAAAAAAAACACACCATACTATACAAATTGTTGTTATTAGACTCTAGCATTTCACATTCATTTTCTTGGAAATAATGAAGCAAGTCTGTCACTTCCAGGAAAACAACTGGCAATGTGTTGCCAAAGATAAAATTACAGCTTTCAAGAGAAAATTAAAATTTTGAAAAATGTGAACCTGACTACTTCCCAGAGCCTAAAATATATTTTAATGAGATTGGTGGTGATATTAATGATTCCAGGTTTTTAAATGCTGTATAATGAAAATGTGAACATTTGGCAAATCAATATAAGTCAGTGAATCAATATTTTCCACTCAACTAATAAATGATTTTACAAAATCATGAAATGGTAAAATATCCACTTCAAGTGCAACATTTTCACTTGATTTATGGATATAGTTGTAGCATTATGTGAAAAGGTCATTGATATTATTTGAGAGTCAACACTGCGACTCATGTTAAGAAACTACCATTTCACTTTTGGTGTATTGTTAAATGGGCATCTCAAATGATATTGGACTATTGCCTTCATTTTCAGCGTTTCCCTCCTTTCCCTACATATCTGTATGAAGCTGGTTTCATTCATATACAATAACCAAAATAACAGAATGCAACAGATTGAGTGCACAAGTAGATATTAGAATCTACATGTGTTTGATTAAGGTAGACGGTAAGAGAGATTTAAATATAAATAAACATATATGCAGTGCTATTCTTTATACTCTCTTTTTGTCTTAGAAGATAGCTATTGTACATAAAATATTTATGTGTACAAGGAATTCATTTATTATTTATATAGTTAATTAGACTTGAGTGTTGTGTTAGGCTGAGTTCTCTAGAGAAGCAAAACTAGTGACGCATATATATGTCAAGAGAGTGACCCCTCTGTTGTCTCGTGTAAGTCCATGGATTTATATGTTAAGTTGGAGGCTTTTTTTTCCTGATTCACATCACTGATGGGGGTCAATGCATCAGGAAGCTGGAAACCAAATCATGGATCAGGAAGACTGCAACAGGGTGATGCAGAGAGTGGTGGATCAGTCCAAAGTCTGCAGGCAATGTGGCAGGTGGCTGACAGTTCTAAGAGTCAGTGGGTTCATGAGTCAGATGCAGGATGCAGACCAGCAAGAAGTGATCTAGCTTCCCCACAACGACTGTACAGAGGAGGCCATAAGGAGGAACCTTCCTTTCAATTATGTGAAGGCTCTGGCCACATTAAGAAGATAACGTCACTGTATTCTTTCCACAATTGTTTGATTGTCCAGAGAAGATATTATGGAATCTACCAGGATTCTTCCATGATTTAACTTTACGTTAAATCACAACATAGAAAATCCTGACTCACTCCAATTTTTATAAAACAAGATGTCCTTAATAATTCTTAAATTTTTAAAGGCGATAAAGGATCAAAAGGTTAGAGAACCACGAATTTATATTAATCAAGATTCACCCCCTGCATTTGTTCTCTTCACAAAAGGGCAGGTAAATTTGTTTAAAATGGGCTTTTGTTTGCCAGGAAGAAAATAGGAATGGGAATCAATTAATTAATAAAAGAGCTCCTCAATTAAATTTTAACTGTTATTTGAAATTTTCATATCCCACATGGAAATCTTATAAAAAGTATGGAGCTTTTTAGGCTATATTTTTCTGATCATAATTTAGATAGAACTCAACAATAAAAATAACAGAATCCCTCAGTGTGTAGAAATTAGGAAAAATGACAATAATTTCTGAATCAAGTTGAGAACTAAAATTGAATTTATAAACTCTCTAGGTAGTAATGAAAAGTAGAGCACTTTAATGGCAGCTTCTGGGTCACAGTTAAAATGGTTCACAGAGAAAAGCATGCAGTCTTAAATGCTTTTATTATCTTTTTAAAGGTCTGAAATAAAGCACTGTCTTTCTGGAGGGAACAATGCATAAGGTGTTGTACCCTTCATAGTCTATATAAGAAAGTATTGGAAATAAAAGCAACATAAAAGAATGTAGAAGGTGGGAGTTAAATTCCCAGACTTGAACTTACCCAATAGAATATACATAAGAGTAAACAAATTTGAAAAGAATATACATAAGAGTAATTACAACTTAGAAATGGAATTGTACATTTCTGAGGAAAGTAGTAAAATAGACAAGGGGGGAGAAGGGAGGGAAGAGCAAACAAGTAAAGTGTAGGAGAAGGGGGATTTCTTACGTTAAAGCTGATTTTGAAATTATAAGGGAATAATACGTACATCTCTCTGACTTCTGAGGAAAATGTGAATGAGTAAAATTGACCTAATAAGATTGAAACCAGGAGTAGAAGACTCAAGAAAAGAAAGGTCTGTCATTGAAAAGGACACCAGGGGGATCTGAGCCCCGGTGACGTAAGTGGTTGGGTGCGGGACTGTGGCCCACGGGTTTGGCGGTTCAAATCCAGTGGCAGCTCTCAGGAGCAGCACTGGGTAGGGCCCACGACCACCAAAGTCAATGATTCCGCCCCCCCCCCAAAAAAAAGAAGAAAAAGGCGCACTAGTTGCTGATGTTTTTATCCTTGAGATCAGTCTGTCTACCTACTTCAAGGATCTATGTCTGTGAAATTCCTCTATCGCGCACGCAGGGTTGTTGTGTGACTTTGAATTAACTCTGACCCACAGTGTAGCCCTAAATGACAGGGTAGAATAGCACAATCAATTTCCAAGGTTGTAAACTTGATGGGAATGGACTGCCAGTTCTTTTCTTCTGTGGTAATTAGGTGGGTTCAAACAGGTGACCACCAGAGTGCCTTTCTATAGCATATAGAAATATAGGAAACCCTTTATATAAGTGTGTGCCTACATGTTCTATTTTTTTCTCTGAATACTTGAAAGTATGTTGCATCCATCCTAACTTTCTCTCTCTGTTTTTGTTGTTAGATGTCATACCAATGCCATGTGACAGGGTAGAACTACCCATAGAATTTTGCAGGCTGATGGGAATTATAGCAGAATGTAGTAAAAAAAAACAGACGGTGCCTGGATATTAGAAAGGATAATCTGGGGTCTAGGAAGTATGTCTTTGAACAAGCAGCCATACGACTGAGTTGTCTACTGAGCCCATGTGGAAGAAGCATACTGGGAGGTGTGATCCAAGTACTATGAATGATAAAATTCAAACGTGAAGGAGAGGATGGTATCAGAAATTTAATTATGAACACCTGGGTTTTAGAAGGCTGTAGGTAACAGTGAGAGTCCAAAACCATTCAAAGGGTTCACACATGGATTAAGCCTTCAATGCATTCCCTCTGAACACAGATCCCTAGTCTATGTAAATACCCTTACTATTATGTAGAATGCAGTGTTTTGATTTCCACATTTTTCTGTATGAAATCCAGGATAGGTAGAGCTATAGAGATAATGACTGCATTGATGGTTTCTTGGGGCTCTGGTGGGGGAGGTTGGGGTGAGATAGGGAGCTGATAACAATGAGTACAAGAAAAAAGTAAATGTTCTAAAATTGATTGTGAAGATGATTGTGCAATTCTTTGTAATATGATTGAACTATTGAATTGCATGATATGTGAAATATATAGCATAAAACTGTTTTTCAAATAACTATGTAGGCTGTAATTTTCATAGAAGTAAACTACCAGATATTTTTCACTGGGAGCCACTAAGTGGGTTCCAGCATCTAATTCTTGATTAGCAGCCAAGCACTTAAACACAGAACCATCAGGGCTCCTTTGTCTCTCTTTAGTCTCTAATCTATTTTTCAAAGTACAGGTAAATTAGTGGTGCAATGGTTAAGCGCTACACTGCTATTACAAAGGTTTGGAATGGAATTCACTCTATGGATTTCTAAGGATATCTACAAAAATGGCAAGGAAACAATGTCCTTCAACTATGACAGAGAGAAGAAGAATACACCCATACATAAGCCTGTGACCAATTTCTATGAGTTCAAGGTCAGCCGTGTCTCCACCCTCCTACCCTCTTTACCCTATTCTGAGACCTCCTACTCTTTTCTCCTATGGCACTCCACTTTTCTAGGTTCAAGAATCTGTTTTAATGGCAATACAGAATTCACAGAAAGCACTCAGAATTATGGGGAGACATTAGGCAAGTTAGCAGGTTACACTTTAGGATCAGAAATGTTAAGGTTCTTCTGTCCAGAGTGCTTCTTCTCAGCTACGCCCACAGTCACACCTCTCTGGTTCTCATCCCGTCAACCACATTGGCACGTTAACTTCTACCTTACTCTGCAAGTGTCACAAAGCCATAGAAGTGCTGAGAAATCCATAAAAGGCACCCTGATTCTCAAGATAGCCTCTTGTCTGAAGACATTAATTTTATTTTTTTTATGTGGATTGGAGACTTGCCACTCTGCTGCATTCTCTAATGTTGCTGCCTCTGGTGTTACCACCTCTCTGCATGGGGATTTAGGGTCCAAGTGATGTTCTCTGTTCAGCGTTCTTGTTGGCTTTGAGATTGCCATTCTTGTTTCTCAGGTGGTTCTCTTTATATGCACTTCTCATACATCTTTTTTGCATGGCCCCCATCTCATCATTTGGTGGGGTTACAAATACTGTGGAATAGAAGAGTCATTGCAATAATGCAACTGCGCCATCACAAGCCATCTGGAAGCACACAAAGTCCATCTGCCCCTCATTTGGTGATGTTCGTTTTGATCAGTTAGTTGATCTCTTTATACTTACTATCCTTTCCCCTTGGAATTGATAAGCAATCTGTATAATGACACTTTGAGGCAGTGCAAATATTGGCCCTCATTCACCATTTTGTCCTAAACATTAGCATCTACCAGTGATTCTATCCCTAATCTATCTTGCCTATGCCAACTTCAAAGTGGTGGCTTTCTTTTTCTCAGCTTTATCACTCATCCCAGGTTGGGTTGGGTTGCTAAAGATAAGGTCAAAAGTTTGAAACCACACTGCACTCTACAGGAGAAGAAAGACAGGAATATTCTCATGAAGAGCCAGTCCTATCGGGTCAATACGAGTCTTCACTGACATGATGCCAGTGATTTTTATCCTTCCCTCCACATTACTTGTCAGCATTTAACTGTAAGGAAGAAGTCTCCCTTTTCTTTCTTTTTAAAAGTTTGTTTGTTGTTTATAATATAAACTCATGGATTCCTATTTTATTCAATGTATTAGCACATATTAAAATATTGATATTCAGATTATCACATTCTGGCCAGTAGGGGCCCCCCAGACTGCCTCCTGTGTCCTCTATGCATGGACACCTCATTTTTGAGTATTTCTTTACTTTCTGGTATAATTCGGCATACAGACTCATCTGGTATCCTTCTTGCTTCAGCGCTGGAATCAGTTTCCTCTCAAGAAGCCATGGATCCTTTGAAAGGGTAAATGGTATACTGATACCAAGATTTAAAGTCCAAGTCTTCTCATTATTAGAGGATATTGTTCCCAGGCCTTTTAGTTAGCAGAACTAGGAAAAATGCATGCATACAAATAAATATACAGAGAAAGAGCATGGAAAATGGAAAGAAAGAAAAATCAATGTCTGTGATGGTAAGTGAAAATATATTGTTCCTATGGTTTCAGTCCATGCACTCATAGATGTTTTCCCAACAAAGTGCACTGAGACTTGTCTGTGCAATCAGCAGTTGGCTAAAAACAAGTTCTCTCAGTTTTTACTTGCCTATCACTTGTCTTTGAGTCATTAGGGTGTCTTCATACAGAATGAATACTTTTTGTGCCATAAGAAAAAATATTTCGGGGTCAGGAAGGTGGACCTTGAGTAAGGAAGACTGAAGAGGAATTGATGTATTTGAATTGTGGTGCTGGAGAAGAATATTGAAAGTTCCATGGAGTACAACAAAGCCCACATGAAAGAAGCACAGGTGCCTGGGTGATCAGGAGATGTTGAGGGGTTCAGGTGTCAGGCATCAAAGAACAAAAAATCATATCATTGTGAGTGAGGGGGAGTGCAGAGTGGGGGCCCAAAGTCCATCTGTGGGCAACTGGATAGTCCCTCACAGAATGCTCAGGGGGTGGGGGTGGGGGATGCGACAGTCGGGGTTCAGTGTAGCAACAATGAAGCATACAATGTTCCTCTAATTTCTAAATGCTTCCCCCCTCCCTCACTTTCATGATTCCAATTCTACCTTACAAATTTGGCTGGGACGGGGAAGGTACACTGGTACAGATAGGAACCGGGAACTCAGGAAATCCAAAACAGAAGAACCCTTCGGGACCAGTGGTGAAAGGGTGATATTTAGGAGGATGGAGGGAAGGTGGGGTACAAAGGGAGAACAGATTGCAAGGATCTACATATAACCTCCTCTCTGGGGGACGGACAGAGGAGAAGTGGGTGAACGGACATGTCAGAGGGTATAAGATATGACAAAATAATATTAATTTATAAATTATCAATGATTCATGGGGGAAAGGGGAGTGGGAGGGAGGGAGAAAATGAGGAGCAGATACCAGGGACTCAAGCAGAAAGCAAGTGTTTTGAGAACAATAAGGGAAACAAATGTACAAAAGTGCTTGATACAAGGGATGTATGTGTGGATGGTGATAAGAGTTGTACGAGCCCCCAATAAAATGATTTTTAAAATTCTATGGACTTTGAAAAGAATAGACAAATCAGTTCTGGACTAAGTATGACCAGAGTACTCATTTGATGCAAGAATAGTGAGGTATTGTTTTATATACTTTGAGCTTGCTATCAGGAAAGAACAATTCTCAGAGAAGGACATCATGACTGGTAAAGTGCAGAAGCAGTGAAAGGAAAAAAAAGGAAGATCCGGCCATCTAATGGCTGCAAGATTGGGCCCAAACCTGACAGCACTGAGGAGAATGACACAGGGCCAGGCCGTGGTTTGTTCTGTTATACAAGAGGTTGCTATGAGTCCAAGTGGACTCCACCGCACCCAATAGCAGCCACAGCTCTGTTTGAAATAGTCGTTATAAGTCAGAATTAACTTAATGACAATGGGTTTAATACATTGTTTAATTGTTTGACTTAAGCAGAGCTGGTGACAATGGTTGGGCACTTAGCTACTCCTCAAAAGGTTAGCAATTCAAACCCAACAGCCAGTCCATGGGTGAAAGATGAGGACTCCCCTATGAGTCAGAATTGACTAAATGGCAGTGGGTTTGATTAAATGTACTTTATTATAATGTCATTTGGATTCTATAGTTCGCAACTCCTTTTATTGTAATAATTTTATTTCTTTAAAACTTTTTTAATACTTAGGAGCATTTATAAGACGTTCGTAGGTTACTTCAAGTCAGGATCATGCACAGTCAGGATACAATCCTTGCTCTCCCGCAGCAGCACTTTTCAGTCAGCAGCCAGGTCTGCAGTGCTCACTCTCTTGGTCCCCTGGTCCCTAGCCTTTCCATACGTGCAGCGTGGGGCAGGAAGCCAGTCAGCAGGCAGATGCGCATGTGCCCACAGTCTCCATGCTGTTCTGAGACATCTGGTCTTTATGGCCTCTGCCACTTCAGATAGAGATCTTGGATGTGCTTTACCAAATTTGTTCTGCAATTTCTTTCTATCCCAAATGATTCTTAGACACAGAGGAATTTGCAATGCTATTTCTTTGACTTGCAGTTGAGTTTATTTGCTTTTGCTTTCATTCAAAGTTGGGGACCCCCACTCTGCTCATCCTTTAGTGAGTGTGTGTGTGTGTGTGTGTGTGTGTGTGCATGTGAATGTATAGAACATAAACATGATTCTCAAAGTATAACCAGAGAAATATCCCTCCTTCTCTGTTAGTCTACCATCTGTCTCCATTTCTTATGTCACAAAACTGCATTGCTTTCTCTTTTGTGCTTTCTGTTTCTTTCTGGAAAAATAAGTATGTGCATATCCATTTTCTTATCTCATATGTTATACAAATATATGCCCTTTTAAAACTTGCTTTTTCTCATTTTAAAACTTATCTAGGGAATAATTTTTGGTTCACAGAGATTTTTAATTTTCTTTACTAAAAGTGTATATTTATGACAAATTCTTAGGATTGCTGGGTGAAAAGGTGCATGCAAATGTAGTTTGTTCGATATTATCTAAGTCCTCTCCTTAGGATTCACAACATTGTGCATTCCATGAGTAGCCGAGGGGAAGGCTTTTTTTTAGCACACTCACAGCAGTTGAATTCTCAGGCTTTTGAGTTTTTGCCAATCTGGTCAGTGAGAAATGTTATCTCTGTAACTTTAATTTGCATTCTATTTATTATAAGTGAAGTTGAATATTTTTTCATATATCTATGGTCCATTTTTATAAATCATTTTTGTTAATAATTTCTTCTTGTCATTTGCACATTTTTTTAGATTTTGTTTTTTTCCATTTATATTTTAGAAGTTGTTTAAATATTAGAGACATTTCCCCTTAATTTATGATATATGTTGCAAATATTTTCTCTCAGGGTTTAATTTATCTTTTGACTTTCCTTATCATACATTTTTGCTATGCAAAATATTTTAATTTTTTTGTAGTCAAATTTATTCATCCTTCTAAAAAAATTCACCAATAGTTTGTTATGGTTAAAAATCAATTTTCTACATGAATAGTATAGAAGAAGCCACCTATGCTTAGTTCTAGTACTTGTGCAGCATTATTTTTACATATTAGGTTTCCGATGAATTCAGAATTTTTCTTATGGTTGCACCTTTGCCCCAGCACCATTTAGTTAAAAGACTGTCTATGAGATGGCATCTTTATCAATTACTAGATTTTTATTTCTAGCTTGGTCTATTTCTGGACCTTTGTATCTATTCTCTTGGTCTGTTTGTTATTTTCATATGTCAGCATTAAACATTTTATTATAGGGGCTATATATTTTAATATACTCTTGGTAAGACTAGTCAAAGCACTTAACTTTTTCCCTTAGCTATTCTTGAATATTTAGATTTGTATATTCATGTCATAAAAATATTTTAGAATTAACAGTTTGCATTAAAGTTTCTAATTTTGGGAAAATGTACATCATAATGAGGTGAGACAGTCTAACCTACCGTTTGATAACATCATAAATAGGATAGCCTTACTTTTGCTTCTCTAATTCTGCTGCTATGTCTGATTTCACTTGTCTAATTGCCTAGTTCCCCAAAGCAAACACTTCTGCCGAATAAATGCTGACTCAGAGTGACCCCCTTGGGGCTTTCTACCGCTGTAACGGCTTATGGGAGCAGAAAATCCACCTTTCTCCTTCTGAGTTGCTGGTCGTTTCAAACTGCAGCCCGCGCAGATCGCCTTCCAACATGTAGCACCTCCACTATCAGGTCTCCGGTATGCTTGATAAGTAATAAGTGCCCTTGTCTTTCTGACTATATGGAAATGCCGTTAGTATTTTCCCTACCGATTTTAGGGTCAAGGGATATATAGATTGCTATAACAAGAAAGTGCTCCACAAAAAAGGAAAGAAATTGTTCATCCATTGGTTTTTTCTTTAATATGTGTGGGCTTTCTTCCCATTATAAATAGCTGTTAAGTTGCAATGGTATTTTGGCTAAGCTAGGATCAAATGTAGAATTAGTGACTGAATTTTGTCAATGGTTTTCCCAGCATTATTAGATATTGTCAATTTTTTTCTAATTTGGGTCATTAATATGATTTATTGTATTAATTTAGTTCTAAAGTTTGAACCATCCTTGCAATTCTGGAATGAACTTCACTTGGTTGAGACATTATTTTGTTATTGTGATGTTGTCTTCTGATTACTAATATCTTGATTTAATATTTTATGCACTAATATTCTAAGTTATTGGTCTATGTTTTTCTTCATCTGATTTAGGTATCAATGTGTTCATTGTTTTATGGAATAATTGATGTTTCCTTTAATTTTTTATACTCAGATGCAATTTACGTGACACTGGGATTATCTAGTTACTAAGGGCTGGATAGAATTCTCCAGTGAAGCCATTTGATCCTGGTACTTTTTGTGTGTGAGCAGTTCCTTAATAAAATTCTCTATTTTTCTCTGGAAACTATTTTTAATGAGGTAAATTTTAATGAATCACATTTTCCTAAGAAAGACTCAATTTAATGTAGGCTTTCATCTTTATTTGTTTAAAGGTTTGCAAAGTAATCTTTTATTTAAAATTTTTACTCTATTTCTTTGTCACATCTTTGTGTTCTGCATTATATTTTATCACTTTTCTTCACTAAATTTACTAGTGTTTATTTCATTGGTCACATCCCCCCCCCAAACAAGTGATTTTTGATTTAAACAACTGTTCCACTGTTTTATTTCTGCTTTAATCTGTATTATTTCCTTCCTGCCATTTTCTTTTGATTTATTCTGTTGTTCTTTTACTAGTTTTCTGATTTATGAATTTAGTTTATTTTCACTCTTTCATTTTCATTAATAGGATTATTTATGGCTATAGAGTTTACCCTGATCATTGCTTTAGATGTGCCCTAATCATTTTAATATATAATATTGTCATAATAACTATTTTGAAGGGATTTTTCTATTTTATTTATTAAAAGATGCCTTGGTGGTGTAATGGGTTGTGTGTTGGGCTATTAAACATAAGGTCAACAGTTTGAACCCACTAATTCCTCCAATAAAGATGAGGTTTTCTGCTCTCATAAAGATTCAATGCCCCAGAAACTTAAGGACGCCATCAACATTGACTCTATGGGATTGTTTGGTTTTATTTATCAAAGTGCTGTTTAGTAGAAAAAATTTTCATTTTCATTTTAAAAAGCCCTTCAAAATTTATTATTAGTTTTCAGTTTGATTACATCCTTTGTTATCTAATGTTTGATTACTTTCTGTAAGTGTTCCTTATGCACTTGAGGAGATATATTCTTATGATCAGAACCTAGTATTTGACATAAATCCATAACATCTGTGGTGGAGAGAAATTTCTTAACACGCCTTTTCTTCCCCAAGTCTTTGTAACTCCCAGCAACTGAATGGGTAGGGTTATGAAATAGGGTATGTGTAATACTGAGAGAGGATTGGTCAGTTTTGTAAACAACTCCCTGGCATTAAGGAAGAAACATCTTTGAAGCATAGGCAGAAGGAGAAACCTCAAGAACTCTGTCTGAAGTGGCAGAGGCCACCAAGATAAGATGCAGCTGAGACTGTGGTACGGAGACGCACAGGATCAGCGCCATGCTTTGTCTATTACAAATAAAGCTGCCATGAACTTTTGCACAGGTTCTTTTCCTCCAACAGTTTTATTGGCAAATAATTTGCAGACCATACAATTGAAAAGTTATGACATCAAGAATTGTATACGCATCATCACAGTTTTAGAACATTTTATTCACTCTTGGACTCATCGCTATTATCTTATTTCTTCCCAACTCACCTGCTAAACCCCAAGGAACCAGTAATATAGTTACCATGTCTATGGAATTACCTATGTTGTATTTCATATACAAAAAAACATTAAGAATAAACAGATAGACAAAACAAACAAGAATAACAATATAAGACAGAGATGAAAACCTCAATTGAAAAGAAAGCAGAAAATATTTAAAACTAGAACAATTTTAAATGGATCAGAAGGGAGATCAAATGATTTTAACCTAAACACATCTGCAACAATCCAGTTTCCAATGCATTCTGTATGTTGGCAAGATTAGTCACGTCCCTGGTCCAGTCAGCGGGGATTCACTAAGGGCTAATACATGAGCACAGGGTTTTTCTGTTTGCCTTTTTGACGCGAACTGCCCCATAGGGTTGCAATGATGTCTTTTGTTTTTTATTAATATATTTTATTGTGGACTCTTACAACTCTTATTACATATCATACATTAATTGTATCAGACATATTTGTACATGTTGCCATTGTTCTTTTCTAAATATTTACTTTCTATGGAGTCCTTAATATCAGCTCCTCTTTTTTCCCTCCCTCCCCACTCCCTGCCATCCTCGTGACCCCTTGAAAGATTATAAATTATTATTATTTTCATATCTCACACTGACCAGTCTCCCTCCTCCCATGATTTCTGTTCTTCTTTCCCCTGGACTGGTGGGTGTGGTTATGTGTCCATCATTGGTATTGGTTCCCCCTTCATCCCCTCTTCTTCCTTACTTTCTCCTGCCCTCTGGAATCATTATTCCTGTTCCTGGATTCCATGTATCTCTTATCTAGACCTTTATCTAGACCTCAGGTCTAGTCCAGAATGAGAAGCAGCACTGGGGTTATGATAGTGGGGGGCAAGTAAGTCTCAAGGAACCAGAGGTATATTGGGTGTTCCATCAGTGCTTTACTGCTCCCTGGTTGACTCATCACTTCCCTGCGACCTCTCTGTGGAGGGATGTTCCATTGTCTACGGATGAGCTTTGAGTTTCTGCTCTGAACCCCCTAGTTCTCAATAATATGGTTTTGATTGTTTGTTGTGGATCTTCTGATGCCTGTTACCCAATCCTGATGGCACCTCATGATCACATCAGCTGGTGTGCTTCTTCCAATGGAGATTTGTTGCTTCACTATTGGATGGCCACTTATTTAATTTCAAGCCTTTAAGACTCCAGACACTATATATTTTAATAGCCAGACACTATCTGCTTTCTTCACCACATTTACTTATGCATTCATTTTGTTTTCAGCAATTGTCCTGGGAGCGTGAACATCATAAAATGTCAGTTTGTTAGAACAAAGTGTTCTTTTACTAAAGGAGGGTGTGAGCAGAGGCCTGAAGTCCATCCACTAACTCAGTGTATTGCCATATAAATACACATATGTAGGCCAACGCATCTATTTTCATGGATTAATATATTTACATAATGTACACACCCATTCTTTTACCTTTATCCACAGCTTTGCTTACTAGATCCATCCTAGATCCTTTTGCCTCCCTCTTGCTCCACGATCACCTTCCCCCTACTTCTGCCTCTTAGTACTTCCTCTCAAGTAGATTGCTGTTGTTCTAACAGGATCTCTACAGGATCTCTGCATCCTCCTTGTTGCTGATTTTAATTCCTTAGATGTTACACTGTCTATGGCGTTTTGGGCACCACACCCTTCCTCTGCCACCTTCACCCCCATTCTCCTTCAGATCATTTCCAATGCCTGTCTTATATAGTAGGCAAACCAACAATGACATAGACCAAACAATAAGAAAACAAAAGATTTAAAAAGCAAGAGGGGAAAGAAAGAGAAGCGGCATACATAGTTCCAGATCTTCTGGAGACCTTTATGACTATCTCCCTCCTAGTTCTGAGGGAATTCTTGGAGCTGCCCCTTTTACCCTGAAGTCTGTTTTGGGGGCTCTTTAAGGGCTTTGTGCCTTGGTTTTGCTCCAGTTGCTGATCTATTATGTTCCCATCCTGGTTTGCCCTGCTAAGGTGGGGTTAGACGTCCCTGCATGTGTCTCCATTACTGCTCTCAGTCACAGTATGCTCCAGCAAGTGACAAGAAGTCAGGAGCTATTGTCAGCACTACAGTCCCTTGTGCTTAGATGCTCCATGCAGGGACATCTTCCCCTGGGTTTGGTGTGCCAATATGGGGTCTAGGTCAACTGTTCCTTTCTCTTTTTCCTTCTTGGTTTGCTTCTGTGTGGATGTGACATGTTGGCCCCTAGTGCTGTGCTCTATCACACATACTTTAGGGAGGGGGTCAGTTTGGCTTTAGTTGGGACCAGCCCTGTAGCCCATTTTTTTCATGCAATCCTCCACGTGGTTATGTTGCCCTCATGTGTTGGTGTGCTGTGGTGGACACTGTATGTCCACTTCCTCATCTGTGGAGACATAACCAATACCCTCCCCCTGGGTGGGGTAGAGTCCTGCTCCCCACATGCCTTTATCCCCCTTTGCCACCCCTTTGATCCCTTCCCCTTTCCCCATTCCCCCTTCTTTCTGTTGGACTGACATGTACCTCTTTGTGTTTGTCCTGGCCTCCACCCAACCTCCTGTACCTCAACCTGTTTGCACAGTGTTTAAAGTGAACATAAAATTTTAGTTCTCTAGAGTAAATACCCATGAGTTGCATTGCTGGATCATATGGTAAGTGTTCATTTAACTTCATGAGAAAATGCAAGCCCCTTTCCTGAGCAGCTCTACATTTTGAATAACTACCAGCCATGTATTAGAGTTGCATGCTCACTTATTTTTTTTCTGACTGTCTTATCTCTGCGGAGCCCTAGTGGTGCAGCGATTAAGTTCTAGAGGACTATATTATGCTGGGTTCTTGGCAGAAGCAAAAGCAGTGACACTGTAGAAAGAAATTGGCATCAAGAAATGGCGCACACAGTTCTAGAAGTGGGTAAATTCAATCATGTTCAAACCCATGAGTTAGATGTAAACTAGAGGCTTCTCTTGATGCCCATAGCAGCAGGAACTGATGAACAGAAATCAAGCAGATGAAGTTTTTTCCCCTTGGAACCAAGTAGCAGTTTCTTCCTGAGGAGTTTTCCCCAACAACAGCACTTTATTAAGCAAAGATACAATTCTAGAGAGTGAAGCAGTCCTTCAGTGAGCCATGAGAAAGACCTTGATCTGAGGACAAATAATCAATTTAATAGGGGAATTCTTGCAGACATCCATTGGGCAGTTTTAGCCCAAACTGAGTCCTTTCATTGATCTCCACTTGGTGTTCTGATTAGTCAGTGAGGTCTCCTGTTGCATGTATGATAATTAATCCTTTGAACTGCTGCTTGGACTCCTTCAAGACAGCAAGAGAATCGGGGATCTCTTTCTACTGGAGGGTTGGGTGCTCAGTTCTGTCTGACCCTAACAGAAATATCACACAGCCTGGTGGATGCTGAGCTGATTGAATCTTAGATGGACCAAAGGAATCCAAGACTGACAGTCCTATGATGGGTTCTGGAATTCACAGGGGATATAAGAGGAAGTAGAACAACCAGATGTAGGATCCAAATTCAGCAGTCTGCTAGCAGTCTGCTAGCTTCCACAGACTGTCAATTTATACTAAGAATAGGCCACAAACCGAATGAAATCCCTTTCAATCATATCAAGGCCATGACCAGATTGATGCTGTTAAGTGCCATTGGGTTAGTTTTGATCCATGGCAACATGATGCACAACAGAAAGAAACACTGCTCGGTCCTATGTTCCTATGCTTAAGTCCATTAATGCTGTCACTTATCAATCCATATCATAGAAAACATTCTTCTTTTCCACTGCCCCTCTACTTTACCAAACATAATGTCCTTCTTCCGGAAGTGGTCCCTCCTTACACTATGCCCAAAGTATGTAAGAAAAAGTCCCACCATCCTTGCTTCTGAGGAGCATACTGGCCTTATTTCTTCTAAGAGATAGGTGTGTCCCTTTAGAAGTTCATGGTACTTTCAATATTCTTTGAGAGGACCACAATTCCAATGCGTAAATTCTTCCTTGGTTTTCCTTATTTAACATTCAACTTTCACATGCATATGAGGCAATTGCAAATACCGTGGTATGGGTCAGGTGCACCTTAGTCCTCAAAGTACATCAATACTTTTGCTTTTCAATACTCCAGAGAGGTCTTGTGAAGCAGATGTAAGTAACGGAACATATATTTTGAGTTCTTGATTTTTGCTTCCATGAGCACTGATTATGAATCCAGGCATGAAAACAATCCTGGACAACTTCGACCTTTCTCCATTTATCATGATGCTATCTACTGGGCCAGTTGTGAGGATCTTGGTCTTCTTGACATTGAGTCATGATCCATATCAAAGGCTGCAATACTTGATCTTCATCAGCAAGTGCTTCCAGTCCCCCTCACTTTCAGGGAGCAAGGTGTGTCATCCTCATATCTCAGGTGGTTAATAAACCTTCCTCTAATCCTGATACTGCATTCTTTTTTATATAATCCAATTTCTCTGGTGATTTGCTCAGAATGCAGATTGAATAAGTGTGGTGGATACAACCCTGCCACACACCTTTCCTAATTTTTTTTTTTTTAGGCATCACTGCCCTGGTGGTGGGAGTAGGAGGCCTAGCCTTTGCTCCTGAGAGCCGGAATTGAACCTCCACCCCAGTGGGCCGCAGTCCCACGCACAACCACTATGCCACCGGGGCTCAGTCACCTTTCCTAATTTTAAACCATGCAATATTTCCTTTTTCTGTTTGTGCAACTGCCTATTGATCCATGTACAAGTTGCACACGAGCACAATGAAGTGTTCTGAAATTCCCCTTCTTCTCATGGTTACCCATCATTTGATCCACATAGCTGAATGCCTTGACATAGTCAACAAAACACAAGCAAACATCTTTCTGGTATTTTCTTCTTTGAGCCAAGATGCATGTGACATCAGCAATAATATCCCCTGTCCCACATCCTCGTCTGAATCTGGCCTGAACCTCTGGAAGCTGCAACCTGCTTGATGATCTCCAGCAAAATGTTACTTGCATGTGATATCAGTGGTCTTTTTCTATAATCTGAGCATTCTGTTGGGTCACCTTTCTTTGGAATGGGAACAAAGATAGATCTCTTCCAGTTAGTTTAAGGTCTATTCTCCTCACAGCTGCTTGGCTGCCTTACAGAATGTCCCCTCATGCAGTTGACCACATTATGTAATATCATATCATGAGAGAATGCTGGCCCACTCAAATTGACATAAAATCTAAGAATCATAACTACTAATGCCAAGGTTGGCAGCATGAACCCACCACTTGCTCTGCAGGAGGGAGATAAGGCAATCTGCTTTGGAAAAGATTACAGACTATGGAGGAAGCTGTATTTTGTCCTTTATTTATGGTTGCTATATGTTAGAGTCAATTCGATGGCAGTACATTTTGTATTAGTATCAGTCTTACTTTGAACTTTGATTCTCTTTTGTTTCTCTACAATGCTAAAGTTCCTTATTGCTGCATATGTTTGGTACGTTTTCATTGTGATATTTGTGGTTGGAATTTCTTTTTGACTTACCGTTCTTCCTTTAAATAAGGATTCATATCTTTTGACTTAGTCAATATAATTTTGACAATTGTATTTTTCCTATTATAATTTCTATCTTTGGAAATCTATTAGTCAATATAATCCTCAGTCAATATAATTCCTTAGTCAATATAATCCTTAGTCAATATAATTTTGGCAATTGTATTTTTCCTATTATAATTTCTATCTCTGGAACTCTATTAAGTCCATATTGAACCCTTTCATGCATATCTCCATCTCTATCTGTCCATCATTCATATTCTCCAACTCTTAATGTTATTGTATTGCTTTTAGGGTAATTTCTTGAGATGTCTTAAAGTCTCCAAATACCTTGTTAAATATATTTAATGATTAAAATTGACCACTTCTAGAAGACATTTCTTTATTGATGATATTTTTGGTGGCATACTGTCATTTTAATGAGCTGTGGCAGTACTCTGGGTTAGGAATTGGGTTGCTAACTTCGAGGTGCAAGCGCAAACCCACTGGTTATTCCACTGGAGAAGAAGGATGCTGTCTGCTCCCAACAAGATCATCCTTCTCAGAAATCCCCCATACGTTTGCTGTGAGTTAGATTCAACTTCATGGTGGTGGGTTTTGTTTTTATTGCCCTTTTCGTGATTAAAATATTTTGAGATGTACTTATTTTATGGTTTCTATTTGTGACATAGTTCCTAGATCGTCTCTGTGTCCTAGGTTTCACGTTCACATGATTTTCCACATAACTTGGCTATACAGGAAATAAAACAAAGAAATAAAGGAAGGAACAAAAGAAGATACAAAGGGTACCTGCACCCAGAAGGAAAATAGATTTGAATGAAGGGTAAAGTGATCTTTACTTTGGTAGCTGAGAGGTAAGAGGGAGATCAGATTATAGCTTTCTCTTCGTCATTTTCTCTAAAGGAACATGACAGTAAACATAGATGAAATAGTTTCATTTTCCAATGATGCCAAAGTTTATAGAGAGTAAAAACATCGGGAAAAGTATAGTTTCCTTATGATTTTAAGACATATATTTTATATCTCAAATTACTCACAAAGGGGCTAAGTAGAAAAGCCAGGATCCTTCAGTTTGTATTATAGTGGAGAATGTCCTTCTTTCTCTAAACATTGATATTTCTTTCAAGTCAAATTATTTGGTAAGAAATAGCTAATAGTAAATGGGGGTGCATTCCATGGTTTGTTTTGCATTTCTCTACTTTGGATCTTTTATTAAAAAGATAAAAGAACACATCTAGTCTTGGTTTCAAAAAATCAGCTCTATGTATCTTATTTTTTGTCTTTCATCCTGCATCACCTTTAATTCCCCTTAGCACACTCGGAATAAAGATAGGGAAATTACTATTGTCTGTTGGATATCAAGAAGCACGGTTAACCTCAAAGTCTATAAATCTGAACTGTCAAGGTTTGAATCCTCCTTCTGTCACTAAACAGGTGAGCAATTTGGGAAAATTGCTCACTCCTCTGTGCTGTAAGCACATTTTTAAAAAGAGGATAAAATAAAAATGACCTCTTTAAAAAACTACCTTCATAAGGGGCCCTTCCACCTCTTATCACAACCTATACATTCCCTCAATGTGTCAAGAACATTTGCACATATGCCGCATCAACACCTTCAAAATGTTCTCTTCCCACTTGTGCCCCTGATACCAGCTCCCCATTTCTTCTCCCTCCCTCCCTCACCCATCCTCCCTCGCGAACACTTGATAAGTTATAGATTATTATTTTCATATGTTGCATCATCCTCCATTGCCCTTCACCCACTTTTCCATTATTCAGCCCCCTGGGAGGGGGTTCTCGTTTGACCCTTGTGATCGATTCCCCTTTTATGCCCCAATTCTCCCCTAATCCTCCTGGTATCTGTACAAAGAATAGTTTTCTGTATGTGCAAAATAGTTCTAAAGCACACTTTCTTAGCTTTGCTGGATACCCAACCACCCGTGTCCTAAAACAATTTGGTCAGTATATATGTATATTAAGGTTTTAAGATTCTGAATATTTGCATAAAAGGAAGTTATAGAAGTTGCAATGTAATCATGTTTTTGTTATCTTTTCCTGTGTCTAGTAAAAGATGGAGAAATGTGAAAAATAAATACACAAATAAAACTGATCTCGTCAATATCCCCCGAAAACAGTGGTTCTCAACCTTCCCAATGCCATGACCCTTTAATGTTGTGGTGATCTCCAACCATAAAATTATTTTCATTGCCACTTCATAACTGTCATTTTGCTACTGTTATGAATTGGGTGACCCTTGTGAAAGGGTCACTCGACCTCCAGATTGAGAACCGTTGCGAAAAGCCTGTCTTTCTAGCTCCCTTCTTTTCCTCATCCATTAGTTGAGGTTCTGTCTTGTCTCATCAGCCTTCCAAAGAAATCACCAAACTCACTGGCATCCAGTTGATTGCCATCCTGATCTCTATGGTGGGGTCACTTGCCACTTTAACTTTCTGAAACTGTAACTGTTTAAAGGGCAAGAAGGGTCCATATTCTCTGGCTAGTGTTTTCAAACTGCCAACCATAGGATGATAGCCCACTGCATAACCTCCACACCTCCAGGATTTCCCACCTTAGAGCTTTTATCAAGAGTTTTGACTTAATTTCTTTCTTTTCAGTTCTGCTACCACACTCCGCCCAAGCTGGATTATTTAGAGAACTTCATTCTCTCTGTTTTCAGGCATTTTTCTTTTAATTCATCCAATCTGTTTCATATAATATGCTTTGAATTATTTTCATGTCAATTATTCCTGTTCTTTTCCCCCTTCTTTTTAGTATTTTTTTCTGATGAATTTGTAAAATATCCCATGCATATAGTTCAAATTAAGGTATCTGCCAAACCTCCTCCCAGAACAAAACCACTGTTAGCAATTTGGTGAGCATCCTTTCTAATATTATGCATAGCCATTGTTAAAATTAGGTACATATTCTATTTTATATTATACATAACCATTACTAATGTTTTGGTACATATTAGTAGTCTGTGCCTATTCTACACAATCGTTCACATAACCACTATTAACATTTTGCTGAATATTTTATTTAAGATTGTTTAACTTTCTTTTATTACTTAACCACATATGTTATTGACATAGCTCTCATTATTCTTTTTTTGTTTATTTGTTTACTCCTTCCGGAGTAACATCTCTAAGAAGTTAACTCCACAGGCAGCTATTTTTTGGGGGGGGACATCACTGCCCTCTGGTGGTCGTGGGAGCTACCCAGCCTTGCTCCTAAAGAGTCACTGCTGGATTTGAACTGCCAAGCCCATGGACCGCAGTCCCAGACTCAACCACTACGCCACCGGGTCTATGCCCCTCATTATTCTTTTTAAAATTATTTTACTAAAAGTTTATTGACCATGAAAGAAAATTTATGAAGTATGTATAAGATATAATGAATATAGCCAATCATGTTCATACTACATTGTTTTAAAAATAGAACATTATCAGTACTTTTGCATTGTTGTTCCCTTTCTCATAAAATATAACCAATATAATACATTTCATTTTATCCAATTCTTGCTTTTTAATAGTTTTCATAAATATATATGTAATGCAGAAATACATTGAGTCAAAAACGTGCTTTTTCATGTTTTTGAATTTTACATAAATGGATCATTCTGTATGTTGCCTTCTGCAACTTGATTTTTTTTCCTTTCCATTTTATGTCTCTTTGGGGATTGTGATTGGAATGAAATTGAGGAGAATTGATTTTCTTGATATTGAGTGTCCAACCCATAAATGTAATATATAGTTTCATTTATCGAGGCCTTCTTTAATGTTTTTCAATGTAGTTCATCTTTTTCTCCTTATTTAAATGTCTTGCCTGTCATTTGTTCAATTTGTTCTTAGCTACATATAATTTTTGATGCTATTTTCATCTTCTAAAAAGGTTAGTTTTCTAGTTGTTTGCTGTCGTTAGAAATGTAATAGATTTTTGACTGCATGCAACCATTTCTGTAAAGTCTAGAAATGGGAAAGGAATATATTTATTATTTATAGATACATACATTTGTAATGAAATTCTATAAACATGAATGTGAATGGGAAAGAGGGACACAGACTTCAGGATATTGTTATTTGGAGAGCAGAAGGAATGGAATCAAGTCAAGAGCCAAACAATTGTTATCAGTGATATATATATATATATATATATATATATATATATATATATATATTCTGAATCAAATGTGGCAAAATCTTAAATTTGGCTAGGGCTACAGAGCTGATACATGAGTGTTTTATTATTCTTTGTAACTTTTGGAAGTAGGTCATAATTTTTTTTATGAAATGCACAATGTTGACTATACTTAAGATCATTCCTTCTGATAGTCTATGCAGAGTAGGGGCTGTGCACTGACTCCAGACGTGACTGTTTTTCTGTGCCCTAAGTTTAATCAAACACGAAAGATTTTACATTATGACATGGATCCCTCAGTTTTCTCCAATATTAGAAAATCTAGCAGCACGTGACAATAGTCATTTGTGGTCGTCATGTGCCATCATGTCGGTGCACAAAAGAAAGAAGCACTGCCTGGGCTTCCATGATCTTCAAACTTGTCTCTATGCTGGACCTCATTATTGCAGCCGCATGACCAAGTTTAGACGTTTTCAAAGACAGGGAGAAGACTCTATGGAGTTTCCCCGTGCCCATCACTGCAAGTCAACGGTTATTGACTTGTAGCCAGTTTTCTTTTATCTGCTTTTTTGTCTATTTTCACAATGTCCATATGATTTTGAAGGAAATATCATACTCTGTATTTTTAAATATTTCAGTATTTATTTCTTAAAGATAAATACTTAAGAAAATATAACTACATCTTTGCCACACTTAAACAATGAAGCAATTTAGTCATATCATAAATATCTAGTCAATAATAAAATTCCTCCTATTTTTCTTGATTTATTTTACACTTTCTTCAAAGCAAAATTCAAGTAAGGTTCAGATATTGTGTGTGCCTGATATCTCTTAAATCTCTGTGGTATAAAAATCAATAGTCAATGTTTATGCTGTCCAATATGGTAATTACTAGCCTCAATGAATATTGAATATTTGAAACATTGCTAATGAAAGTGAGGAAAGGAATAATTAATGTAACTTGATTAATTAAAATAACTTTAATAAGTGAGTTGTGATATAATTCACATAGTATAACTCACCTTTTAAAATGCACAATGTGAAGGCATCTAGTATATTTTCAGAGTTGTGCATTTATTATCATCTATTGAGGAACATTTTCATCACCCCATGCCCATTGGCAGTTACTCTTCAATTGGTCTCTCCTTTAGCCTCTGGAAATCACTAATCTATCTTCAGTCTCTATAAACCAAGCCAATCCTCCTCTTCTTTAGTCAATTCTGACTTAGAGCAACCATATACAGGATTTCTGAAGTTTTAAATCTTTATGGGAGAAAGACAGCCTCACCTTTTTCTCAAGGAACTGCTATTGTGTGTGAGCTGCTAATCTTGCAGTTAGTCTGTTCCAGATAGTTCATATAAATGTAATCGTGCGATCTGTTACTTTTTGTGTCTGGTGTTCTTCACTAGCATAATGTTTTCAAGGTTCAGCCATTTATCAGTATGCCATTTCTTTTTATTGATGAATAGCATTCCATTGTATGGATCTACTACATTTTTTTATCCATTAAGTGACTGATTGAATGTTTTGTTCTACATTTGGACTATTATGGCTAAAGCTGCTATGAATATTATGTACAGATTTTGTGTGAAATATGCTTTCATTTCTCTTGAGTATATACTGAGGGATGTTGTGTTGGTGTTTGGCATTTGGTTATTTGATTGGTGTTTTTGTTTGTGTGTCCTTTGTTGTATATGATATCCAGGATAGGCAAACATATAGCTACAGTAACTAGGTTCATTGTTTCTTGGGGATGTGGCAGGAAGGAGGGAGAAATTAGGAACTAATAATAATGAATACAAGAAAGAAGAAAATGTTCTAAAATTGATCACAATTATTGTACACATCTTATAATATGACTGAATGGCTGAATTTTGAATTGTATGATAGGTAAATTATAAGCCAATAAAATGGTTTTAGAAGATAGTCAATAAATATTTTCTTAATTAATGAATGGCATTTTCAATATTGTTATATTCAGGACAGTGAATTATTTAATGTGAGACTTCTAGCCAAAATCTCTGTAATTCCTACCCAAAAGCTGTTTCCTTCCTTGGTCTGGGTAAGAAGATGGGAGGAAAAGCCTAATACGATTCAACAGGATTTGTTGTGATGACCATCCTGATGGGGATGAAATGAGCCCTCTGAAAAGCAGCAGTGGGTGATCTCACTACTACAAAGAAGTGTCATCTGTCCCTGAGATTACGCTGGAGTGAACATCAGAGCGCTTAGACATCAGAGTGGTGGACACGGAGCAGAACCCGGACCCAGGGCATGAGGCAGAGTGGTATGCATCCCAGCACACAGAGCATGTAAATCAGAGTGCTTTCAAGCAAGAGGCTAGCTTATGGAGTGGGTTGCTTCTGGGCACTTTATTGGGATAGGTCGGTTTGCTAACTCAAAGAGCTGAAGCTGAGTGCCTTCAGACCTCTGAGCACTTAACTCCTGACCTCTAGAGCTAGAGCCATTGGATTGAGGCTTGCAGCAGGGGCAATATTTATTAATTGCCTTGAAAGAACTTTGTAACAGGTGCTAACCAAACAATCCTATCTTGGACCTTTCCACCCTACCCTGTAACCTGTTAGTGTACCTATAACCTATAATGTACCTATAATATAACCTATAATGTACCTATAATCCTATAACCATAAGCAAAGAGTGTGAGTTCTGCATGGCCATTGTAATGCATTAGAATATGTAGCTGAAAAGTAGTGTCTATAAGACAGAACATAATTATCTTAAAGCATTGTATATGAATGATCCACCATCCCTGACTTTTGCAGAGTACTGTATTATATGAAAATTACTTTATATTAATTCATTTGCATTTTGCAACAATCCTGAGATTGATGGGTATTATGAACATCTGTAGGTGGATGGAACGAAGTTCAGTGAGATTAAGTAACTTGTCCCATGAAAGCAGTAGTGCTGAGGCTCAGTTCCATCAGAACGAGGATGCTGTCACTGTAATTATTAAAAAACAGCAAAGCTAAGAGAAACTATACTCGATGAATAATAAGGCAACTTGGAATGCTAATTTTAAGAATTTCAATTTAATTCTAATACTTTCTGAGCTATCATCCAGCGACTCAGAGTGAGAACTTGAAATATGAAAGTAATCCAAGTAAGCACAAAATAATGAAAAAGAGTGTCAACTTGCAGGAGCTCAAAGGAATGAGGCAGTAATGTTTAGGAGGACATCTGGGCAAAGGCGAATTGGCAGACAAGGCTGCAAGGGAGGTAAAAAAGAAGTTATCACAGAACAGAAGTATGGTTAAAGGCAATCCTTCCTGATTCTGAGAGTTTTGTATCTTGTAGAGAAGTTCTGGATTACAGGATGGCCTCATTCCTTAAACACACACACACACACACACACACACACACACACGCACACACACAGATCAGCAACTAAGCAAATCCATCCTTGCTCTGAGGCCAGTTTGAACTTTCTCAGAAGTGTTTGCTCTGTAATCCTCCCCTGGGCTTTCTTCATTCACGAGTGTGTAACAGATTCTTTGACCATAAGTAACAATGCTTCCTTGCTTTGATATTTGACATATCCTAAAGTGTTCTTCAGTCATTCCAGGGATGTCTTGTAATTCTCAGAAGTAGTTTACTTTGAATTTACTTTTAAAAGATACTTATGCCTTTCCGGATGTTCCTTTAGTAGATTTGTCAGGGGCAGGGGAATGGAAGATATGTGGCATGGTAAAAAGACAAAGAAAGAAGAAAAGTTCCAAGGTGCAAAAAAATTGAGAACCTCTGATTTGGGGTGCTTAGTACATCCTAATCCCTGATTTATCCCAGTGTCTAAAACAGAGTGGATAGCATGAAGAGAATGAGTCAACGAAGTACAGTGGTAGGAGATCAGAGTGCTCAAAGGACTTGGTATGAATAGGCAGGGCAATATTTGGATATGAGTGGCAGCCTCAGGTCACAGATTCTTCTTTCGTTTTATTAATCATTTAATTGGAGACTCTTACACATTTTATAACAATCCTTAAATAAATCATGTCAATTACACTTGTACATATGTTACCATCATCATTTTCAAGACATTTTCTTTTGACTTGAGTCCTTGGTATCAGCTCCTCTTTTTGCCCCTCCCTCCCCGACCCAATCACCCTTGAGAACCCTTGATCAATTGTATATTATTACTGTTACTTTTGTATCTTACACTGTCTAATTGAAGCTTTTTTTGTTCCATTAAACTCATAAGAAAGTTATTCCTATTAGAACTGCTTTTAGGCTGGGAAAATATCCTGAATGTGGAAGGTAAAATCCTCTTGTGCATGGAGTGGGCCTATGACTGAGCAAGAGCCAACATATGTGAGATGTGGAAGATTTGAAGATTAAACTTGGAATGAAAAGATGTGAGTTTTGAACACATGAATAAGCCAGACACCATGTAGAAGTGTCAGCCAGCACAATAAAGGGGCAAAGGAGATATTTTTGTTGCTGTTGCTCGGTGCTATCAAGTACAACAGAATGGAACACTGCCTGGCCTGCATCATTCTCATCATTTTTCTTCTGTCTGAGCCCATTGTTGCAGTCACTATGCCAACCCATCTCCTGGAGGGCCTTCCTCTGCTGCCCTTCCAAGCATGGTGTACTTTTTTCAGGGACTGGTCTCTCCTGATAACACCTCCAATGCATGTGAGATGAAGTTTTGCTATCCTTGTTTCTAAGGAGCATTCGGTCTGTACTTCTTTCTATATAGATTTGTTTGTTCTTTTGTCAGTCCATGACACATTCAATATTCTTCACCAAGACCATAATTCAAACGCAGCCCTTCTTCTCTGGTCTTGCTTAGTCAATGTCCAACTTTCACAGGCCTGAATATGAGACAGTTGAAAATACCATGGCTTGGGCCAGGCACACCTTAGTCCTCACAGTAGTATCCTTGCTTTTGAACGCTTTAAAGAGATCTTGTGCTGTGAATTCATCCCATGCAGTGTGTCCTTTGATCTCTTTACCACTGCATCCATAAGCCTTCTTTGTGAATCCAAGCAATGTGGGCAAACACTGAGCAGGAGTCAGGGGCAAGGTCGATCGTGATCTGCAATCCAGGAGGCCCCTATGGCTCAGAACTGAAGTGTTGACTGAAGGACTCTAAACTACGAATGTTTAAAGTGACTAAAAATATAAAATAAGACAGACATCGCAGGTAAAGAGCAGTATCAAATTTAAATGAAAGGGCATTCAGATTCAAAGAGAGTAAATCAATGTTTTAAAAATTAAAAGCAAATACTTATAGAAATTTTAAATGTAATGTATTGGCAGCAATTACTTTAAAATAATTTAACTTTCTTTGGTAAAATTTAGATGTTGTGTATCCCATCTTTTAGAAATTTCACTCCTGGAGACATACACTAGTCTAGATCAACTACCATAATGAGTGTCAAAGGAGACATGAATAAGAATGTTCATTGGAGCCTGTTCATAATAGAGAAAAAAGCTGAAAGCAACCCAAATGTTCATCAAAAGTAAAACAGCTAAAGAAAATAATAGACTGGATGATGACACAATTGAACCCTATTTGAAAATGAAGGACCTGCAGCTATTTGACTCAATGCAGTTGAATATCAAAAGCAATCTTTATTGGAAGACATAATCAAGGAAGAACCCATACAATTAATTCCATTTATATGAAGGTCAAAAGGGACAAACAAAAACCATTCATTGTGTAATAATACCTATTAATACCTCCATTGCCATTGAGTTGATTCTGACTCATGGTGACCCCAGGTGTGTCAGATTCGAATTGTTCTCCATAAAGTTAATGAGACGTGAGTATATATTGTTAAACTATAACAAAACACAAAAGAATTATTACCACAAATTCAAGGGGGATACCATTGTGATGGGCTTGTGGAAGGCGTAATGTTACTGGTAGCATTATAATTCCTAAAATTGAATGTAGACATAAGATTGTTAATTTTATTAGTATTCTTTAATCCACATATGCATTCTATATTATTATGATACAAAGAACTTGATTTAACCTTCTCTCTCTGGTTATTAAAAGATAGCCCCTTTAATTCTAGAGCAATTAAAATGCCTCTGTCTTTGTAAAGCAGCCAGGCAACACCTAAACATGTACAAATGTAATGGGAGTCACCAAACCATACCTGACAACACACTTCAGGAAAGGAAGGGGCCATGATGCAGCCACACAGATTGCATTAATGCTAATCATGCTTCGGAGCCTTAATCATGCATATGAATTGTAATAAGATGTCCTGAAAATGGAAGCAATTGGCCTTAATGGATTGGTGAGAACATCCATGCAGATGAGAGGGTATAGTATATCCCTGAGGGATGATGGAAGACTTATAACATGACCTCTTTCAGACTTTATTTAATTTGTACCTTTGTCTATAACTTTTCTTATTATAATAACTGGGAATTTTTAAGTTATCTCTATGCATTTTATAAAACAGTCTAGCAATTTATTGCACTCAGTGGAGGAAAAATAAGAAAGTACCATGTAGGTGACTAGTGTAAGGATAATGGAGAAGGGGGGAAATAGGGATATGAGTTATCGTTTCATTTTGGGAATTGGTCTTATCATTATTAATGAAATGCTTTGCATTTATAATACATTTAATAATAAAAAAATTTAAACTCAGGGTATGACTTAAGCAATATTCCAGATATTGAAAATAATTAGCCATTTGCAAAAGAGATGTAACAAGATGCAGAGGTTTGGCAAAATTATCTCAACCCAAAAGCCAAACTCAATTCTGAGTGACCCTGCCACTGAAGATTCTCCAGATTTAACTCCTTATGGGAGTGGAAAGCTTCCTCTCTCTCCCTTAGAGCAGCTAGTGCTGTCCAGCTGCTGACCTTGCAGTTGAGCAGTCCATTTTGTAATCTACTATGGCACCAGGACTCCTCTGACAAAAATGAAAGACCACCAAGAAGGCTCAGGGTATGTCTAATAGGAGAACTATAGGAGAAAATGGAAGAGGGAAACTAGTTTTAGATAATGCCTGAAAATATTTTATAAGATTGAAGAAGAACATCAATTCTGAACAGGATAAAGAAAAAAAATCCACACCCAATTTCATATATAACAGTGAAGTGAAGATTATTGAACACAAATAGGAAACTTTAATGGAAGTCCCAGAGAAAAGGTGGGTTATCCATATTCTCATTACCTATACTAGAGGACATAGCTGTAAAATGATGAGTGTCAATAGCAGTGTCAGAAACTAACTTCAGGGACCAGAATGACCAGGATCCGTTTGAAACTGATTGCTATATGCTGGAAGTCTGACATATCTCTATTCTCCAGCATTTTACTAATTCTGACATGACACTCACTACTTCTATTCTGGGTTTTATAATATCTTGCAACGGCCCTACAGAAATCACTGATCATGTTCACAGTTTGTGATTTATTAAGAAACAGGGAAAAAGTTGGAATCAGGATCAATAGCTACAAATTAGAATCGGGAAGCAGTTAGACAAAATCTCCCTTCTTCATCTCAGAGTAGCTCACTCAGCTCCTCTTCTCAGGATAGTCCTCAGTACAGGCCTTCTCCTTGCCTTACCGTGTGTCACCAACTCTTCTTTAGCATCATTCTCTACCCACTGTCAGCAGCTTCGCTGATGGGACCCTTCAGACTTGTTACTGTCTTCATTGTTAGAAGTTTCGGTCTATGTTACAGCTCTTTTTAGAGGTTTCTGGCCTCCCCTTCTTTTGCTGCATCTTTGTTCTTTCCTTTCTCCCTTCTGTTTCTTTCTGCTGCTTCCCTGCTTACTTCTTTGTATCTGAAAAACCTCCGTGGATTTTCTTGCATAAACTTACAAATGCCTCATCAATATTAAGGCATCGTCCTTCCCTTGGGGCCAGGAATTGACAAATTCCCTCCTGGTATGGCATTTACCTTTTATTTGCAAAGCTATTGACCAATCCCTACAAATTTCATTCCAATCCCAGGACAGGCTGTAGCCAAGGGCCAGACAAAAGGTATCAAACCAAATTAACAGAGTGGCTACCACCATACCAGAGTGCTCAAACTTAACAATTGGGAGGATGGCACAGGAGTGGACAGTGTTTTGTTCTGTTATGCATAGGGTTATAATAACACATTGCTTGCCCGGGAAATGCCAATCAACCTGGACAAAAGTAACAAACTCTCTTAGGGAGAAAACTAGGACAATTGGAAAAGGCTATCCATAATGGTTGTATAACAAAGAGCATAATCAATGGCATTAAATTACACATGTAGAAGTTGTTGAATTATAGGTTTTATTGTGTATATTTTTGCCACAGTGAAAAAAATTGCAGGAATAGCAAGGAGTACAAAGAAGAAGAAAATGTTCTAGAATTGATTGTGGCAATGATTATACAACTCGTTTGGATATGATTGAGGTATTGAATTTTATGACATGTGGATGAAATGGCAATAAAACTGTGGAGAGAGAGAAATTAAAAAGGAAACTAGGAAAAAAAGGCTTAAGGCAAGAATTTCTCAAGCTGTTTTGAAAAAGTAAAGAGACAAAAGGCCACATACAAAAATTGTCAAAGTACTGAGAATGGGTAGCTCAAATGAATAACATACTTAGCTGCTGACCCCAAAGCTTGAAGGTTCAAGTCCAATCAAGAGACATTTCAGAAGGAAGGCTTGACAGTTAATTACCAAATAAATCTACTATTGAGAACCTTATGGGGCATTTTTCTACTCTGCAACAAATATCTATTATGCTCAGTTACATTAGTATACAAGATTGAGAGCACAACAAAGACATTTTCAATAAAATAAATACCGGATGAAATTTAATATATATTTAATGAAAGAACTATTTAACAATGCACAGCAGTCAAAATGAACTTGAAGCTAGGAATTAATGGTATGCAAAAGGTACCGGTGACCTGAATAATGGATCAATATGAGCAACTCACCGGGCTATGATTATAGAACAATTATCATTAATAACTCATTTGGGCATGGCAACAGAGTGGAACTAATATTGTACAACACACTGCTAAGGAAAACTAAAAATACCTCTGTCATTGAGTAGATGCAAATCCATCGCAACCTTAATGGAGAGGGCCGAGCTCTCTCGCGGGTTTACAAGATGCGCCCTCTTTGCGGAAGCAGAAAGCCCCCAAACATTAGCGGTGTCCCATGACTGTTGGCTTCTGCTGCTTTCCCAGTTTGGGACCCACAGCAGGAGTGGGTGCATAGTGACCATACCTGATTGGATAGGGGTGGATAGGGGCCACAGGAGCTCATGAGGGTGGCCTCAAAAACTTCAGTTCAACGAAATGAAAACATATATTCAATGAAAACATACATTCATATAAAGACTAGAACGTGAATGTTCAGAGCACCTTTATTGGGACCAAGGGGAAATAATCCAAGTATTGTGGGTGAATAACTAAGCAAATTGTGGTGCTGGGATGCAACCCAGCAATAAAAAGAAAGGAACAGCTGATACATGCAATGACCTGGACAAATCTCAAAATAACTATTGTGAGTCAAGGAAGGCTGTCTCAAACCCCACCAGAAAATGTATTCTATGATTTCATTTTTATAACAGTCTAGAATATGCATATTTATGTACAGGGACAGAGAACAGATTGGTAATCACTTGGAAATGATGGGATGCAGAGAAGAGCAGGAGAAAGACATTACAAAGGAGGAACAACTTTTGGAAGGATTTGATATGCTCACTGTCTTGCTTGATATGATAAGACCATGGGGCTATACATATGCCAGAATTGATTACATAATATGTGGTACTTTTAAAGGGAGTTTATTATAAGTTAAGTAAAATCTAAGAACGCTATCAAAGAAACAAGGACATACAGAACACTAAAGACATTACAAATCTTTATAAACACCAAAAAAATTTAAAAATCATAAAAAAGTGGCAATGCATCATAAAGAGAAAGAAACAGACCAAACATTCAATCCATATGGTAATCATAATAAAAAACAATTAATCAGAGTTGAGAGCAAGAATACCAGTCATACAAGTCAATAAAATATAAAGTGGACTTACATCATCTACTAAAGCAAAATGATTTTCAGTGTGGCTCATAAAGTAGGATCAAACTATATGTGTGTACAAAAACCCTGGGTAGCCTATGTTTCGATGTTAATTGTGATGCAACTCACAATTGCAAAGAATTGGAAACAACTCAAATTTCCATCAATACATGAAATTAGAAAACGCCAGTACATACACACTGTAGTACTACACATCACTGAAAAGCACTGATAATCACATGAATCACATTATCTCATGGGACTACTTGGAGGAAATGAGGCTACACAAAGTTGGTCAAGGACAAGTACAACATGAGTTCCCTGAGGAAAGTATAATCAACACAGTAAGTATGGAAGAAAAGCACATTATCTCACTGAGAGAGTTAGGCTTATCGTGCCAACCTAGCTCATAAACACACGTGGGATTCATTGAAGAAAAAGTTATGAACACAAAAGCAATCACTAAAAGACATTACAAATCTTCATAAATACCAAAAGTATCTTAAAATCATACAAAGTGCCAAGGCAAAAGTCTCACCCTTTTGGTTCTCCAGTCTCTTACTCTCTGATGGTGACATCAAGTGGAGCTGCCTTAGCCAGTTCCCTGCTTCAGCTTGCAAGGCTCCCTTCCTGCGAGAAATCCCTGAGGAGAAGCCACATGACCCTACCCTGATGCAGCCCTGAGTGCTGAAGCAGTCATGTGGAGACCCCTGCCAGCACTGAGATACAGCACCACGGGATTCAAAGACTTTCTTCCCACTGGCCTCTGATCCTCCTGCATTTGGCATCATTGTGTGTGTTTTGTGAGTTTGAGCAGGACTTTGTAGATCAATGTTGGACATATGGGCTAATGTTGGACTTGCAGGCTTGGACTGGACTAGGTGGGGATGCTTTCTGAATGTACACTTAAGAGAGAGAAAACTCTCTTTTATGAAGTGACCAGATTTTAAGTGGGACACGATTGACCGGGGGGTGGGGTGGTTCTTAATTAAAAATGTGGTCTATATGGAGCAACAAAAATTTTCATAGAATGCAAATATAGTATCGTAATATATTTATTTAAATTTTAAAATGCCATGGGAATTTGTTAAATTGTTAAAAATTGGGACGTCTGGTCACTTTACTCTTATACATATGAGTTTGTGTCTTTAGTTTACCCAGACTAACACATTCACACTATATGGGTTGAGGTATAGGTAGCCAGATGGGGTACAAACCAAACCCAAGGATGTACACATCATTCCAGCACAAAGAAGGGGAAAGGGAAAACGGTAGAGGGAGAAAGAGGACATAAAAGGGGAAGTGACGATGGTGCTGGGGAAGGAGGGTACTAACCCACCCAGGGGAGAGTATTGGTTATGTTTCCACAAATTGGGAGAGTGCATACAGATGTCACCATGATGCACCAAACCTTGAGGGCAACATTACCACATGGAGCAGCCCATGAACACAGTGGGCTACAGGAACGGCCCCAGTCAGAGCCAAACTGAATGCCTCCCTTGAAGTATGTGCTACGAAGCACAACACTGAAGCTACAGGTTGGGGAGAGGGGCTGGCATGCCATGCTGTTACAGAAGCAAAGCAAGAAGGAAAACAAGAGCACGAGGCTCGACCCCACATCAGCACACCAAGTCCTGAGGACAATATCCCTGCATGGAGCTTCTACAGCATAGAGGGGCCTGTAGGGCTGACAAAAGTTCAAGACATGATGTCCCCTCACTGGAGAATACCACAATAGAGGACAATACTGGGGACACACGGTAGGGAGTTAGTCTGGTCTGAATGCCCCACAGCAGAGTGGATCAAGAAGGGAACATAACATATCAGCAATGGGAGCAAAGCAAAGCTGCAAAGGCCCCGAGTAGCCCCCAAAGTAGACTTCAGGCTGGGAAGGGCAGTTCCCAGAAACCCTCAGGACCAGTGGGGAGATGATCATAAAGATCAGCAGACAGACTTGGGATTATGTATGCCTCCCCACCCCAGTTATTATTATATTTTTGTTTTTTGTTTTTCCTTTTTTATTCAATTTTTTTTTCTCTCCATTCTTGTTGGTTTTGCTACTTAAATAAGATAGGCATGGGAAGTAAGCTAGAGGAGGAAGTAATGGGACCAACTGTTCAGGCAGAGGTGGGGAAGGGAATGGTGAGCAAAGTGTGCCGTAGACAGGGGAACTACTAGGGGATTTATGTCAACAACAAGGAGCACACCGAGGTTCTGATAGTGTTGGAACAACAGAAATCTAGCTGAGGGGAATTACTAAGAGAAGGAGAAAGGACATGCATGATGGTAGGGCAGGAGGAAGGTGAAAGGAAACAGAGGAGCGATTTAGGAAGTAAAGTTATGGATAGAGGTATCGACATATGTGTACATAGGTAGATACATTAATTCATAAAAAATAGAGGTATTGGCCTATGTGCATGTATGCGTATGGCAATACACCAAGGTAAGGGGCAGACTTCGGGCCTCTGCTCAAGCCTTCCTTCAATGCATGAACACTTTACTCTAACAACCTGGCATTTTGTGATGCTCACCCTGCTGGCATGATCACTGAAGACTAAATGAGGGCATAAGCAAATATGGTGAAGAAAGCTGATGTAGCCTGGCTATCAAAATATACAGTGTCTTGGATGTTAAAGGCTTGAAGTTAAACAAATGGCCATCTAGCATAGAAGCAACAAGTCCACATTAAATAAACACACAGGTAGCAGGCATCAGAAGACCCCAAAGAAACAAAGAAACAAAACCATATTGTTGAGAATGAGGGGGCTTAAAGCAGGGACCCCAAACCCATCTGTAGACAATGGGACATCCTCTCACAGAAGGGTCACAAGGAAAAGTTGAGTAAACCAGCAGACAGTATAGAACCAATGAGACACACAATATTCCTCTGATTCCTTGAGGCTTCTTCACCCTCCACTATCATGACCCCAGTCCTCCCTTTGACTGAAGGCTAGACTGGAGCATATGCACAGGTACAGATAAGGGCTCGTGGCACACATAATTCAGAAATAGGAATGGGAATAGCAATAACAGGAGGATAGGAGAAAGATGAGAAGAGGAAGGGAGGAAGGGGGAAACTATTGCAATGATCAACACATAACCACCACCATCACATCCAAGTGGATGAATAACAGAAACTGTGGGGGAAGGGAGACAGTGGTCACTGTAAGATATGAAAATAATGATAATAATAATTTATCAGTGTTCATGAGGGTGGAATGGTGAGAGAAAGGGTAAAAAGATGAGCAGATGCCAAGGGCTCAAATATAAAGTAAATATTTAGAAAAGAATCATGGCACCATATGTATAAATGTGCAAGGATTGTCATAAGAGCTGTAAGAGCCCCCCCATGATCTTTTAATAAATAAAAAAATATATAGTACAAAATATTAATACATATGGCTCCTAAACCAAAGACGGGTGATTTTAGTTACCCAGAGACATCTCAGAATAAATGCCTGGCAATCTACGGTCAAAAATTCACCCAAGGAAAACCCTAAGGAGCACAATGCTCCTCTTCTCCATGTGGGGTCACCAGGAATCAGAGTCAAATGTGGTTTCATTTCTTTTAAAGTATGTCGCACATAGGATATAGATTTACAGCTGAATGATTCAGACAGAATATATCTATGGGTAAACATAGACAATATGAATGTGAGGACTATGTTCTTAGTATCTGGTGACATGGAATTCAGCACAAAAATAATTAAACATGATAAAAAGAATACCTTAAAAAAAACTAAAAGTCAATTTCACAATGTCATTATGACAGTTACATATATGCATCTACCAAATAACTCATCAAACAACTTGAAAAAGGAGAAACTAGAGGAGCTGGGGATAAAGATCAAAAACACACTGATAATGTATGACTTGAACACATCACTCCTGGCAAAACAGATGGGAGTGCAAGAAATATGAAATAAGGATAAAGAAGAACTAAACGACAGAATAAATAATATAAACTTTATTAAGATGAAGCAGTTTCAGAGTCTGTCCAAGCATTCCATTACCTTTTAAATCCACTTTTTCCATAAGACTTTTGAAGCCCATTTATCTCTATTGAATGTTAGAACTTAATAATAGAGAACACATCTTTCTTCCCAACTGCACATCCCCAAACCAAAACCCACTGCCGCCAACTGGATTCTGACTCATAGTGACCTATGCAAATTAACAAAAATTGACCAAATGTTATTAGGAAATTATTGAATTGTTAGTCAAAATATTTTGGTTAGCATTCCAACAGTTACCCACGTTTGCCAAGTGTCAATAAGATCTACTAAACAGAAATTAAATGAAAAAAAGGAAACGCTTCTTTTTCTAATCAAAGTGCCATAAAACTAGAACAATGACATAATGGACAAAAGACTAATTGCTTAAGCTTCAAAATTCTGCAACCCGACAATAAGGAAAAAATTAATAACCCTCTTCAATGGTGAGAAAAGGACATGAATAGACAATTCACAAAGGATGACAATGGAAAGGCTAACAAGCACATAAGGAAATGCTCTCACCCACAAGCCATCCAGCAAACACAAACCAAAACAATGGTGACATACCATCTTACGCTCACAGCCACAGCGCCAAATGATTTAAAAAACAAGCCAACATAGAATAACCAATGCTGGAGAGGGTATGGAGAGATTGGATGTCTTCTACACTGTTGGCGGGCTTTTAAATATGTACAGTCACTGTGGAAAGCAATGCAGTGATTCCTAAAGCAAAAGTCAATAGAAATACCATACAAATAAGTCATACCATTGCTGGGCATATACTCCAAAGAAATAACAGGCAGATAACAGACTGACATACACTCTCCCATGTTCTTTGCAGCACAGTTCACAATAGCAAGAAATTGGAAACAGCTCAAAATCCCATCAGAAGAAGAATAGGTTTAAAACACACATACACACATACACAATGGAATACTAAGCATTCAAAAAGGAAGACACAATAATGAACCCATGAAACCCTTGACGACATGGAGGGATCTGGAGAGCATTATGCTGAGTGAGGTTAGTCAATCACAATAGGACATATACAGTATGTGTTCACTGCTTTTAGGATAAACAAAATGAAGGCAAGCACATACTTTCAGGTCATGCAATCCACTAACCAAGGCTGGCAAACAGTGCCATGAACTGTACACAATCCTTTCTATATGTATACCTTGAAAACTACTTTGACAGAGGAGTTCTCACTTCAGCTGTGTCAGATTTTGAAGAGTGAGGGAAAGAAAGAAGACCCTGTAGTTGCTGCCATGCAAAACTGTGCTGAGGTCCCCTCAAAGCAGCAGACATTCTGCCAGAGTGTTAGGCAATGCTGGTGGGGAAAGTAGGCCAAAAGGCCGGAAGGGGAGCATACACACATTTCTGAGACAACAAGTGCATTTCTGTTGGTAGTAAAAAGGGAAGGACATACCTCCTCCTTGGGAAAAATGACTAAAAGTACATATACTAATCCGAAGGGGAGAGTATGCCTGGTACTATGCTCTTACTAGTGCCCTATTAGTCCTAGTTTTGCCCATTGGTCTGAGTTTCTGTACAGCCCCTGGGGTCCCAGGCCATAGAATACTGGAACATTGGACCCTAGATTTTCAAGGCACACAGCATACTCCAAAGCCCCTACCAGAGAGATATCATGTGGAAACCCCACTAGGTGAATTGGATTCCACCTCAAAAACACCTGTCATTGGAGGATTTCAATCTATTTTTCTCAATAGTGTCTTAAATACATTTCCATGGGCTCAATCAATGATGCTAAAGATCAAAAACACTACAGAAGGACCTTGTGCTCCAGGGAGATGATCAATAAAATTATATAACGTAAAATAACAAAGATATCTCTAAGGTGAACAAGAGGCAGATAGGAAACATATATATATATATATATATATATATATATATATATATATGAATGAATTTGGGGCTCAAACTCCTAACTCCATTCTAGGAACATTTAATTCTTAAGACACGATCCTGTGGAATACATTCCCTCATGTAGGAAACAAGCTAAGGTTTATTGGGCCAACCTGGCTGATACATGTGGGACTAAATGAAAGGCAGCTTATTTGAAGGGCGGAGAGATAAATGGCTCAATGAGCCTGCCCCTTCTGGTTCTCTGTTGTCTTATTCTCTAATATTCAGACCAGCTATCTTAGCTAGTTCTCTGCCTCAGCTGGCAAGGCTCATTTCCTGTGAGACATCCCTAAGGAGAAGTCACATGGACCTACCCTGATGCAGCCCTGGGTACTGTGGAAGTCTGTGCAGATCCCTGCCAGTGCTGAGATGCTTACACACTCACTGATTATGCGTTCCTCCTACATTCAACATCACTGTGTGTGTTGTGTGAGTTTGAGGAAGACTTTGTGGATCAATGTCAGGCACATGGACTAATGTCAGACTTATGGTTTGAACTGTACTGGGTTGGGATGCTTAATGTACCCTTTATATAAAACTCTCATAAAATAAGAGTGTTTATGATTTTGTTTCTCTAATCTACCCAGACTAACACAATGTGCTACAGTAAAGTGTGGTGAAGAAACAAGATGGTACCTGGCTATCAGAAGTATCGCATCTGGCGTCTTAATACAGATATTTTTCAAACAAGCAGCCATCTAAATGAGACGTTAACGAAGCCTACGTGTAAGACGCACACAACTTTGTGACACAAAGATTGAAAATAATAAATATAATAAAAAATCTGTAGGAGGCAATAGTATCACACAGTTCAAATTGCAAAAATTCTAGTTTGCTGAAAGCTATGAATAATAGTGGAATACCAAAATACATTTGGAGGATCTACACATGGAATAAGCCTTTGGTGTGGCAGTCACCGATCGGTGTCAATTTCCGCACTGGAAGTGTAGGGGTGGAGTCTAGCCTGTCAACCTGGAGATAGCCAATGAGTCCTCTGTGTGGGCATGGCCTTCTCCTGAGAATTCCACAAAGTCTCATGGTATTTCCCAATTGGAGGTAAGAGACTTTATTTAGTTCCTGGGAGACGCTGACGGACAAGACAAGATGGCAGCATAGACCCTGAGTCCCAGAAACTGGAGGAGCTGGAGGAAAAGGCCCCTGGGCTTACCCTGATGGAACCAGACCTCTGAAGCTGGAAAAGCCACAGAGAGACCCTTGCCAGAGCTGAGATGCTTCTATCACCAATGGATACTGCTGATGGACCTTGAGCCCCGGAAATGAGGAGCCATGGAGAGACCCCTGCCAGCGTTGGGATGCTTCTACTGCCAATGGATACACTAGGCTGCACCCACTGTCCTGTGATTGTCCTGGTGTCATTGCATGTGCTTCATGAGTCAGAAGGAGACTATAGACTGGTATCCGACATATGGGCTAATGTCGGACTTATGACCTTGGATTGGACTGGGTTGGGATGCTTTCTCAATGTTCCATTCCTCTTGTATATAAACTTTTCCATTATATCTTTATGCATGTTTATGAATTGGGTTCTCTAATATACTCAGACTAGCACGCTCTGGTAGTTTCCCGCTGACCATAATTGAGAAATGGGAATAGCCTGGTTATCAGACGGAGAGAATTGTAGAGATGATTATAGTAGATTAAAATTAGAAATTTGATTGGATGGTTAAAATCTTATCATTTGATCTCCATTTTGACATATTTTGATTTTGACCTGGTTTTTAATACTTTTGCTTTTCTTTAAAACTGGGGTTTGTCTTTATTGTATTATTATTTTTTGTAATTTTGTATTTATTATTGCTCCCTTTTGACTCTCTGTTATGTATTTTTCAGCATAGGAAACTCAGGATGGAGGAATAAGAGACAATAAACTCTAGATAAGGGTGCCCTGGGGGTTATGTCAGGGGCAATAAATGAGTAATGGGAAGCTGGCAACAAAGAGGATAAGAAGAAAGAAAATATTTTTAAACTGATTGGGATGGTGACTATACAATACTTATTTTATACAAGTGAACTCTTGAGTTGCATGATGTCTGGATTGTGGCCTAATTCTACAGTTTTAAAACATGAAAATTGTATTTACTTCTGGTTTTAAAAAAAGAAGAATTTAGCTTAGGTTCAGGAAGTATTGGTAATAGCCCCGTGTGTGTGTGTGTGTGTGTGTGTGTCTGTGTATAAAACTAGTGGGTATATTGTCAATTTATGTTTATTTTCTGATAAAATAAGCTTATGCATTCTTCTCCGTTAAAATGAATTAAAAACAAAAGCCATATTTTAATTCAAATATTTAAATCTTCTATGAAACAAAGCAATTATAAGGTATCTTTAAAACAGCAATGGAAATATTATACATGAAAGTCTCTGGGTTGTGTGGTTAGAGATCAGAGGGAGAGTTGCAGCTCTAAACACCTGTATAAATAAAGGTAAAATAGGGAAAATGAATGAATTATATATCAACCTTAGAAATAAAGAAAAGAACAAATGAAACAAAAGAAAGCACAAAAGAGAAACCAATAAATAAAGGTAGGAAACATAAGAAGTAAGACTAGAAAACAGTAGATCAAATGAAGAGAGATGCCAAATAATGCCAAACCAAATGAAAGAGATACAAATAAACAATTAAAAAAACCAAAAACATTAAATTCCAAAGAAAATGAAATAATAAGCATGATGGGGGTGGGAAAAGATGGGGAGGGGACATGGGAAGACTATTATTACTAAGTAGTATTAAAACAACATTTTTACTATGTTCTTTAAAACTAAAGGAAAACAAATGAACACATATGGAACTCTAATTGTTGCTCCTTGGCATCTACAAGTTGGTTCTGACACATAGTGAATCCTACGTGCAATAGCACAAACCATTATCAGTCCTGGGGCACCCCACAATCACTGCTATTTTTGAGACCATAGTTGCAACTGTGTCACTCTTTCTCATTGAAGGGTCTCCTCCTTTTTGTTGACCCTCTCCTTTAGGAAACATGATGTCCTTTTCCTGATAACATGCCCAAAGTACAAGAGAATGATTTTTTTTCCCTTCTTGGTTTGAAGAAGCATGTTGGCTATCCTTTTTCCAAGATAAATTTGTCACTTTTTATGGCATTCTGTGGTGCTTTCAATGGTATCTTTAAGATTCTTTGCCTACACTATAATTTAAATGCATCTATTCTTTCTGTTCTTTATTCATTGTCTGGCTTTCTAATATTTTCTCAGAAAGCAGATTTTTCTAAGTGATATGAGTGGTTCAGAGACTGCATTTTGTTTTGATTGCTGGTTTTAACAGATCTATATGTCAGAAAATATTGTTTAACATATATACTAAACATTCATGGTTGCTGCTTTATTCCATTTCCATAATTCTGATATGTTAAAGTTTTTGTTTATTTTTCATAGTATTTATTGAGGTGCAATTTGCATATCATACAGTTCACACATTTAAATTGCACAATTCAATGAATTTTAGTATTTTCACAGATGCATGTAACCATCACCTCAGTCAATTTTAGAATATTTTCATCACCTCAGAAAGAAATGTATTAGCTGTCAGTTTTCTATTCTCTCAACCTCCCATCTCCTGGCAACCACTAACTGGTTTTCTGTCTCTATGAATTTTCTGAATCTACATTTCATATAAGCAGGTTAATATAATATTTATACTGTTGTGCCTGGTTTCTTTCACTTAGAATAATATTTTCAAGGATGGTGCATGCTACAGCACGTGTAAGAACTTAATTGATGTTAATTATCAAATAATATTCCGTTGCATGTATGTACCATATTTTATTTATCCATTCATCAGTTGAAGGACAAGTAGTCTCCCCCCTGCCTTGAGCCACTATGAAAAAATGATCCTACGCACATTAAATGTAAGGTTTTATGTCTTAATTTCTCTACACCAGTAGAGCATGGACCTAAGAGTGGCATTTCTGGGTCATATGGCAACTCTACTTGGAGAAATGCCAGACTGTTTCCATAGAGGCTGAATCATTTAACATTCCTATCAACGGTGTCAGGATTCTGATTTCGCCACACCTCACTAATATTTGTTCTTATCTGATTTTTTCTTCTAACTATCCTAATGCTTGATGGTATTTTAGGAAGAAATCCAAGCTGCATTAAAGAGACTGTTAAAAAGCAAAGCACCAAGAAATTTAAATTGATTTGACAGTGTATTAATTTAAATCTTTCAACACAATGATATACTACTGGAGGTGCTCGTGTGGTATTCTATGACAAGATATTTGGAAGATAGCTACCTGGCCCACCAACTCTAAGAGCTCCACATTAGTGTCCATTCCATAGCAAAGTGCCCCAACGCAATGCGGAAATCATCAAACAACATCATTAACGTAGCATACAAATAAAATCCTCCTGAAGGTAATTTAAAAAATCCTGGCAATAATACACTGATTAGGAGCTGCCAGAAATCCAAGGTGGATTCAGAAGAGGATGTGGAATGTCAGATGTATTTAGCTAAAAGCAGAAAACACCAGAAGACCCTTTATGTGTATTTTCTTGAAAGGCATTCAACTATGTGGATCACATCAAACTATGAATAATTTTGTAAAGTATAGGGATTCCAGAATGCTCTATTGTGTTTAAGCAGAAAATATCCATAAACAGACTAACAGGAAGTCTTTGGAACAGAACAAGGGGATATTGAATGGTTTAAACTTAAGAAAGGTGTGCATCAGGATTGGTTATGTTTGAACCAACGTTTACACCTAATAGCAGCAACAATAACAACGGTTTGGAGCTATGACTAGTGAGGACACTACCATACTCACACTAAAGGCCATGATGCATTAAGAAATGACCTGGGACCATACACTGGGGTGTGGGATTATTGGGGTTTATGCAGTGGTGTAATATAATTTTAAAAAATGGTCCACTGCCCCAATGACCATTTTAAATGTAAAAAAAAAACCTAGATTGCATGTTTTTTAAAGTATTAATGAAAATATAAAATAATATATGACAAAATAATAAAACCATTATTTAAGATATGTCCATATCACTTCTTGATTGGTCTCCTCACTTGTAACATGTTTAGCTATCATCTGAACATCGTCACTGTATGATTTACCCTTAACCATCTTTCCACAGCAAAATTGGATCCCATTCCTTTAAAGGTCGGCCAATTAGACAATAGTCATTGTGTGCAGTGTATTACAAACAGGCAACTTCTCTTCTCTGAATTTACTGTGTTCATTCTTGGAAAAAACCCTTTCTGCTTCTGCTGAACTTAAAGCAATTGCTCCGACCATATTTTAACTCTTTAAACACCAATAAATAGCTAGCACTGAGAACAGAGCGTCCACTGTGCATGCTTGGAGGTTTGAGATATTGGTCAGGAAAGCATGGTACACTGGCATGCACCAAGGTCCAGGCTTCCTGCCAGAAATTCTGCACCTGGATTGGCTCACCTAGGCCAAGTGAATTCAATTCAGCCCATGGGGTCGACTAGAGTCATCAGCCATGCCTCCCCACCAAAAACTGAAAGGGCAGGAGCCTGGAGTCGATCAGATACTCTGTCAAGCAGCTTCCCAGCAGGCAGGCTGAGGTAAGGAACCTTGTGGGGGCCTGTGTGAACCTAAAACTTCTTTAACTTTCATAGTATTAGTTTGGATCACAAACCAGTCTTCAGCTTAAATTCTTTCTCACGTGGAGCCAAGGACCAAGGTATATATCTCTTCTTGCGAGATCTTACAACACCTTCAGGAATGGCATAATTCACCCATAATATCTTGTGGGACTTTAATGCATAACACAAAGCTAAACGAGTGACAGTATGTGACCCTCTGATTGGCATTTTTCTTAGTGTGGGACTCTGTGCCACAGTCTCTGCAGATTCAGTTTTCCTTTTTTGTAGTTTTCTTTTTTTTGACAGTTTTTACTTTTGTTGCGTCTTTGCATTTTTTGTGCAGGATGTTAATTTGCTTGCAAGGGTTGCTCCTGGCTTCATTTTCTTCTTTCTCTCATTTTCTCCTTCTCTCCCTCTTTTTCCTTACTCAAATCTCTATCAGCCTCCAGGCTTCTCCCCTCCTCACTGCCTCAGAAAAAAACCCCACCAATCTGCTACCTACAGGTGACACATCTCAAGCTTGTAGAGAAAAAAAATGCAGGTTGGGAATTAAAAGCTGGATAAAAAAATATACCAAGCAAACAGCAGTGGAAAAAAAAGCAAGAGTAGCAATCTTAATATCCGACAAAATTAATCTCAAAGTACAGGCCATAACAAGAAACAAGGAAGGGAACAATATAATGTTTAAGAAAACAGTAGGCCCTGAACCAGTGAGTATATTAAATATATATGCATCCAACGAGAGACCCGCAAAATTCTTAAATCAAATACTCCAAAAGATGAAAAAAGAAATCACGGGCCGCAAAATTATAGTTGGTGACTTTAATACACCACTCTTTGAAAAAGACAAATCACTCGAAAGAAACACAACAAGAAGGTTATTGATCTAAAAACCACAATTAGATGATGGGGCTTGATAGATATTTTTAGAGCTTTTACCCAAATGCAAAAAAGTCACATTTTTTCAAAGCCACATTCGAAGGTGGACCACATGATGGGACACAAAACAAACTTGAGTAAATTCAAGTACATTGAGGTTATACAGATGTCTTTCTCCACTCACTCTGCCATAAGGCTAGAAATCAACAAAAGGGCGGTGAAGAAAACAAGGGCAAACAATTGAAGGATGAATAATTCTCTAGTGCAAATGGAGGGAGTATTGACCCAGATCAAAGATGAAATCAGGAATTTTCTAAAAACCAATGAGAATGAAAATACAACTTACCAAAACCTTTGGGATACACCAAAATAATTTATCAGAGGAAAGCTGGTAGCAATAAATGCACACATGAAAATTAGAGAGACTTATGGTTGGTATGCTGGCACAAAACTTACACCAATTAGAGCATAGTCAAGAGAACAATCCTATTAATATCAAAAGGATAGAAGCAATAAAAATCAGAGTTGAGATACAGGAGAGGGAAAATAAGAAAACTATGGAAAACATTACTGCAGCTAAGAGTTGGTTCTTTGACTGGATTAGCAGAATTGATAGACTGCTGGAAAACCTAATCAAAGAAAGGAAGAAACAAATGTCAATTGCAAGGATGAAGGATGAAACAAGGGACATTGCAATGGACCTTAATGAAATCAAAGAATAATTGCACAGTACTACAAAGGTCTGTGCTCTAACGAATTCAACAACTTGGAAGGCATAGACAATATTTAGAAACTCCCTAGAATATCCCAGATGGATGTCAAGAACCTCAAGAGACCCATAGCAATGAAATAAATAGACAAGGTTGTTAAAGTATTACCAACCAAAAAAGTCCCCAGGATCAGATGGCTTCACGGAAGAATTCTACCAAGCATTCAGGGAAGAACTGACACCAATCCTACACAAACTCTTACAGAACATAGAAAAAGATGGGAAACTCCAAAACACTTTCTATGAAGCTAGTGTTAGTCTGACATCTAAAAAAGCAAGGATCCCACAAGAACTGAAAACTACAGACCAATATTCCTAATGAACATTGATGCAAAAATTCTTAACAATATAGTGACCAATAGAATACAAGAGCACATAAAAAATAATTCACCATGCCTAATTGGGATTCATACTAGGAGTGCAGGGATGGTTCAAAATATGAAAGACCATTAGTGTTATTTGCCACGTTTACAGGAAAAATGACAAGAACCACATGATAATAATGATAGATGTAGAACATATTCCACAACATCCAAGACCCGTTCCTGTTTAAAACACCAAAGAAGAAATAGAAGGAAAATTCCTTGATATTATACAAACTGACCCTGAGGGGTTCATCCACCCGAGATCCCTGCTTTTCCAGCTCCCATCTCCGCCAGTGCATATCCTCCAGTCCAGCTGGAACTGCAGGGCAGAGATGAAAAACCAACAGCTAACATGGTAGTCAATGGAGAAAAAACCATAGCAATTGCTCTGAAAAAGGGGACAAGACAAGGATGCCCTTTGTCCCCAGTCCTATTTGACATTGTACTGGAAATCCTAGCTAACAACATAAGACAAAGAAAAGGCATCAAAGGTATTCATCTGGGGAAGGAAGAGGTGATATTATCATTATTTGCAGATGATATGATTCTATATATCCCAAATCCTCTAAACTCCACACGTGGAGTGTTGCAAGCAATAGAGGAATATGGCATCGTGGCAGGATATAAGATCAACACACAGAAGTCTGTCAGCCTGCTATACACATCAGTAAAGATTAGAGAAGAGAGTTATAAAGGTAGTGCCCTTTACAATAGCCTAGCACAAATTATCTATGGATGTAACTGACAAAAATGAAAGTTTTGTATGAAATTTTAGAACACTATTACAAGAAACCCAAAGTAACTTCAACAAATGGAAGAATATCCTGTGCTAATGGGTTGGAAATCCCAATATAAGTAAAGAGGTCAGTTCTGCGCAAGCCACTATATAAGTTCAATGTTATCTCAGTATGAATACCACCATCCTTCTTCAAAGAACTGGAAAAACTGATAACCTACTTTATATGGAGGGGAAAAGCTCTGAACCAGCAGAGAACTCCTCAAGAAGGACAAATGTGAGGGCTTGCTCTACCTGACTTTAGCACGTATTATGTGGCTACAGTATTCCTAACAATGTGGTGGTGGTATAACGACAGATATTCAGACCAGTGGAAAAGAGCTAATGACACAGAAATAAAAGCATCAGAATACAGACAACTGAGCTTTGATGAGTCCCAAAAATATCAAATGGGAAGTGGATGCCCTCTTCAATAAATGGTACTGGAAAATGGATATCTACCTGCAGAAAAATGAAGCAAGTCCCTTACCTCACTTCATGCACAAGAATAAACTCAAAGGGGATCACAGACCTTGAGGTAAAGCCCCAAATGATTAGGACCATTAGGGACTGAATTGAGACAAACCTGAGAACCTTGGGAATACATATACTATCATAAATAGAGAAGGATATAAATACAGAGTAGTCACAAATTGACAAGTGGGATATAATGAAGATAAATCACCTGTGCACATCGAAAGAATTCCCCAAAAGTGTAAGAAGAGAGCCCACCAACTGGGAAAACATTTTTAACAATGACACATCAGACAAAGACCTTGTTAGAAAGATCTACAGTACTTTATAAGCTTACAATAAGAGAAAAACTAGCTGCACACTGAGGAGGTGGGCAAAAGACCTTAACAGAAATTTCACATGAGCAGAAATCCAAATGGCCAATAAACATATGAGAATATGTTCCCTATCATTAACCTTAAGAGAAATGCAAATTAAAACAACTATGAGATATCACTGAACACCCTCAAAGATAGGCCAATCCAAAAAAATCAAAAAGCAACAAGTATTGGAGGGGTTGTTGTGAAATTGGAACTCTTATCCACTGCTGGTGGACTTGTAGGTGTGTTTAGCCACTATGGAAATTGATTTGACAATATCTAAAACAAATGGAAATTGAACTACCATATTACACAGCAATCCTCCTACTGGGTGTACACCCAGAGGAATTAAAAACAAAACACAACCAGTCATCTGTGCTCCAATATCCATTGCAGCACAGTTCACAATTGCAAGGAGTTGGAAGCAGCTGATATTTGCATCAACAGATGAATGGATTAAAAAACTGTGATACATACATACAATGGATACATACATACAATGCATCGCTGAAAAGCAGTGTTGAATGCATGAAGTTCATTGCTGCATGGGAAGAACTGGAGGAAATGATGCTAAGTGAAGTAAACCACGCCCAAAAGGACAAGCACAACATGAGTCTACTGAAACCAGCTTAAAAAATGCAATAGGGGTATAGGACAAAAGGTACTGTATACAAATATTCCCGTGGTGAAGTTCAGGTAGTATAGCAGGAGCCAAATCAAATCCAGAGCTACATATGATAGTCAACTAAAAAGGAGGGGGTGGACAGCAATGTGTAGCAGGGAACAGGGCAGCAATCCACCCAAGGGTATTGTTTATATCTCCACAGGGAAAGAGGGACCAGACTTAAACCTGGTGTTTCAGCATGTGAATGCAGCATAACCGCATGGAGCAGGAGCCAGTAGAGGGGTCTGACCCCAAACCCAACTTTGTGCAGAGTCGTCCCTCCCCCAGAGAAATTTACTTTATAAGATAGCACTGAAGGTGTAGCTCAGGGAGAGAGAGACATGTCTGGCCATAGCAAATGGGAGCAAATGAAGGATGAGGAAGAGAGAGTGGAGAATATACTGGCCCACCAAGCCTGGAGGACAATATCCCTGCTCAGAACAGCCAATGCACAAAGAGGACCATATGACCAGCTCCTCTATGAGATACGAGGTCCCTGGCTGATGCATGGCCCTATGGGGGACAACACTGGAGACAAAGTGTCGGGGTTGTACCTGATGTGACCCCACCACCCAGAGGAAAAACAATAAGGGTATGTAGCAGAGCATCGGGGAGAGCAGAGCGTGGAATTCCCAAGGGAGTGCCAAGGATAGACTTTCAAGCCAGGGCATGGCACTCCATCTGACTCAACTGGAAGATACTCTTAGAGGTCAACAAATAGACACTGAACTGTTTAGAGGTTTTTATTTATTATTTTTTCTTTAAAAATTTATTCATATATTTTTTCTGGACATTTTTTGTTGTCACCATTTTGGGTTTTTTTTTGCCACTTCGTCTTGTTATGTCTTGTTTTGTGTGCATAGTATTATCTCTGCAGGCCTATCTAGATAAGATAGGCTGGGTGAACAATCTGGAGGAGCAACTGGACTGATGTTTCCAGAAGGACATGGGAGAGGGGGGAGTAGGGAAAAGGAAGTGCTGTTGACCAACCCAGGGACTAGGGAACAACAAGTGATCCAAAATCAGTGGCAAAGAGCATGTGAGAGGTTTGGTAAGGATTCATCAAGGGTGCTGTCACTGATAGAAATTACTGAAACCCAAATGAAGGCTGAGCATGATAGTGGGACTAGAGGAAAGTAAAAGGAATGAGAGGAAAGAACTGGGAGGCAAACCAGTCAGAATGCAGCATAGAAATATCAAAACATATAACTTTCTTCTAGTTCTTCAATGCTCTCTCTCCCCCAATATCATAATCCCAAGTCTACCTTTCAAAACTGCTAGGCCAGAGGATGTACACTGCTACAGTTAGAACCAGAAACATAGGGAATCCATGACAGATTATCCCTTCAAGACCAGTGGTGAGAGTGGGGATACCGGGAGGGTGGAGGGATGGTGGGGTTGAAAGGGGCATGATAATAAGGATCTACATATAACCTCCTTCCTGGGATATGGGCAACAAAGTGGGTGAAGGGAGACATTGGACTATGTAAGATATGACAAAATAATAAAAATTTATAAATTATCAAGGGTTCATGAGGGAGCGATATCAGGGTACACAGAACAATATATTACTGGGTGAGAAATAGTATCTCACAGTGATTTTGATTTGCATTTATCTGATGACTCCTGTTGTGAAGCATCTTTTTTTTCCTAAAAATCATTTGATTGGAGGCTCATACAACTCATCAGAATCCATCAGTCCGTCCATCCATCCATCCATCCATCCATCCATCCATCCATCCATCCATCCATTGTGTCAAGCACATTTGTACATTTGTTGCCATCATCATTCTCAAAACACTTTCTTTCTACTTAATCCCTGGTATCAGCTACTCATTTTCCCCCTCCCTCTCCACCCCATCTCCCTCACAAATCCTTGATATTTTATAAATTATTATTATTTTGTCATGTCTTACATTGTCCGAAGTCTCCTTTCACCCACTTTTCTGTTGTCTGTCCACCAGGGAGGGGAGTATATGTAGATCCATGTGATAGGTTCCCCCTTTCTACTCCACCTTCTCTCTTCCCTCCTGGTATCATCACTCTCACCACTGGTCCTGAGGTGATCACCTGTCCTGGGTTTCCTGTGTTTCCAAGTTCCTATCTGTACCAGTGTACCTCTTCCTTTCCAGCTGGATTTGTAAAGTAGAATTGGGATCGTGAAAGTGAGGGTGGGGAGGAGGAAGCATTTAGGAAGTAGAGGAACATTTTGGATCTCTTGTTGTTCCCTTGTTAACATTCACTTTCTTTCCCCCAGTCTAGCCCCCTCCCTTGCCCACCTTGGACTGCCAGTGCTATTGTTTTCTCCTTCAAATTGTTTATCCAGTCTCTCTAATCTAGATAGACTGTAGAGATAATAATATCACAAAAAATAAGACAGAGCAAACAAAAAGAGAAACAACAAAGAAAACAAAACAACAGCAACAACAAAAGCAATGACAAAAAAAGAAAAGCCTGTAAATAGTTCAAGATCTGTTTTTTGACCTTTGGGAGTGTTTTCCGGTAGAGTTTGTTGGGGTGCAATGTGTTGGCCTCAGATTCTGTTTTTGGTATTCCCTCAGGAATATTTTGCTTTGTGTATGTGCGCACGCACACACCCACACACACATATACACGTGCCTTGCTGTTCTGTTTCACTCCCTTATTGTTTTGCTCAGTGTGGTAAGTCAGATAGGGTGCAATTCCCATTCTGTGTCTCCTGTGTTGTCTCCTGTAGGGATATGGGTCAGTGAGTGATGCTGTGTTTCCTAGTGTGGCTGGCCACATGGTCCTCTTTGTGCATTGGCTGGTCTGAGCAGAATATCGACCTCAAGGCTTGGTGGGCCAGGATGTACTCTGATCAGTCATGTCCCTCTTTCTTAGCTATAACTTCACTGCTGTCCTCTGAAGTAAAATCTTCTGGGGGGAGAGGTACCTGTCCAAGTAGTTGAGATTGAATCTGTCCCCTCAGATCTCTCTGTTGGTTCCCTTTTTCATGAAGGTATATTGCATTCACTTTTAGGAGCACAGGGTTGAGGTCTGGTCCCTTTTTCCTTTGGAGATATAAACAATATGGGTGGGTTAGTGTCCTGTTACCCTGCTACACATTTCTCTTCTTTTCTACCCCCCCCACCTTTTTAGTTGCCTACTATGTGTATCTCTGGATTTGGTCCAGCCCCTGCCATAATCAAGCATCTTTCCATGTACTTATTTGTCAATGAAATATCTTAGAGAAATGACTATTCAGATCCTTTATTTATTTTTAATTGGGGGATTTTATTTTTAACTTGCAAGATTCCATTATATATTCTATATTTGAGTGCTTTATCCCATATATAATTAAAATATTCTATTTCATTCAATGAAGTATCTTTTCAATTTTTTGATATTGTCTTTGGAACACAAAAGCTTAAACTCTTTCTATGAGATCTAATTTACCTTTTCTACTGTTCATGAGTTTATATTTGGTGTCATCTCTAAGAAATTAGGTATAGGGCCCCTGCCAAGCTCATTTGTTGGCTGTGAATAGAATAGGGTAAATATTACCATGACAGTTTTTGAAGGTGCAGTAGAAGGAAGTACTTAGTCAATCATGGTCCCTCACAGAGACTCTTGAAGGAAAATCTTAGTGGTGTCCCTCAATTGGTGACAAAGAACTACAAATACACCAGTAGCAGTTGGTATGCTTAGAGTTCAGATCTTGATTTTAATTACTCTTCTCCATTATAAGGAAAAAGGGATCTTTGGAGAAATAGTTCATTCCAGAACTGGGGTAGAGAAATGACGTAGAGTCTAAAATATCTTGTAGGGCCAAAATAAAGAAAGCACTTTAAAGATGGTAGGGACAATCCAAATGGCACAGAAGTTGGCTTAAAGAGATTCCCACTTACCAAATCTGGAATAACTTTAGCGTGCGAATAAACAAATAACAATAATAATAGATTGAGAACAAGTAATAATAGATTGTAATCAATTCAACGAAAAATTAGAATTTGTAAGCGTATTCTAATATATATGAATGAAAAGCTAAATAAATGAAAGAGGAGAGGAGTAAAAGATTTTTCCTTATAGCAAATTGCCAACCCAACTATGTAAAAGAAGTTAGGAGATCATTATTTGTCAACCAAAAGCCAAACTAACTGCCATCAAGTGGATTCCCACTCACAGTGACTGTACACGGGATTTCTGAGATGGGAGCAGACAGTTTCATCTCTCCCTCTGAGCAGCTAGTGGGTTTGAACTTCCTACTTTTCGGTCAGGAACCCAACTCATTTGAGTAGTCAATGAAAGACTTGATTTTTACCTTGCTTCAAGCTATTTCCTTACAAATGATCTCTTTTTTAAACAGATAGGAATGAACAGAAAATTTACAGTAAAGAAACTTGGCATACCCTGCCTTAATCAAGTGATCAAAGTAAATATGAATCACCATTAATAGAAAAAGTACACATTATGTTCCTTTTCTTATGATAAGCTAGAAGGATAAAACATTCCATTTGTGGTTTTGTGCTAAAAATTCATAACCTTAATTTACTCATGAGAAAATATCATTCAAACCTAAATTGAAGAACATTTTGCCAAATATTTGACTTATTTGAGGTCATGAGAAGCAAAGATTAAAGAACTAACTGTTCTGGATTAAGGAAGAATCAAGAGACATGACAAATAAGTGCAAAATATGATATTAGATCAAATTCTAAGTAAGATTTCAAAAATTATTTTTTATTGACTACAGAGGACACCATGGGGATATTTGGCAACATTTGAATAAGATTTTAGATTAGGTAATTTGCTGCTTTTGTTCATTTTACTTCAGCTCTGTAAGAGAATGGTACTGTTCTTCAAAAAATACACAGTGAAGTATTTAGGAATAAAGGGCCATAATGGCTGCAATGTACTTTCAAATGGGAAAAGATGCATATATTGAGAGAAGATAAAACAAACAATGGTAAAATATTTTTTAATTAGCAGAATCTGAATGAAGGAATTCTTTGTATTATCTTGCAACTTAAAAAAATGATTCTATTGGGGGCCCATATAGAACTTATCACAATATATGCATACATACATGCATTATGTCAATCACATTTGTACATTTGTTGCCATCATCATTATCAAAACATTTCCTTTCTACTTGAGCCCTTGGTATCAGCTCCCCAATTTCCCTCCCCCTCCCCCCCTTGATAATTTATAACACTTCATAACACTTGATTATAACACTTGATAATTTATAAATTATCATTACTATTATTATTGTATTCTTTTAAAATTATGAATCATTTTATTGGGGGCTCATACAACTCTTATCACAATCCATCTGTGGCAGTCATGTGCTTATGTTAATTTTATGATTGAAATGTAGGGGTGAATTCTAGCCTGTTAATCTGGAGATAGCCATTGAGTAGCCGATGAGGCCTCTATGTGGGCATGGCTTTCACCTGAGACTCCTGGGAAATATCACGATATTTCCCTCGTGAAGATGAGAAGCTATCTTCCCCAGTTGTTGGGAGTTAGTTTCAGAGATGATTAACCACAGGCAACACAGAATGGCGGCATCTGGGAGGCTGGAGCAGCCAGTGGAGAGACCACACGGCTTTGCCCTGATGGAGCCGGACCTCTGAGGCTGGGGCAGCCACATGGAGGCCTCTGCCAACGATGAGTTGCTTCTGCCACCACAGGATGCTGTTGATGGACCCTGAGCCCTGGAGGAGCCATGGGGAGACCCCTGTCGGTGCCAGGACTCTGTACCCACTGACCTGTGACTTCATGAGTCAGAAAGAGACTTTATGGACTGATTTCGGGCATATGGGTTAATATCGGACTTGTGACTTTGAGCTGGACTGGACTGGGATGTTTTCTCAATGTCCTATTCCTCTTGAATATAAACCCATTCCTTATATCCATATGCGTGTCCTTGAATTTGTTCCTCTAGTCTACCCGGACTAACTCACCATCCATCCATCCATTGCATGCAAGCACATTTGTACATTTGTTGCCCTCACCATTCTCAAAACATTTTCTGTCCACTTGATCCCTTGGTATCAGCTCCTCATTTCCCCCTCCCTCCAAATCCTTGATTATTTAGAAATTATTGCTAACTTTTAATGTCTTTCTCTGTCTGATGTTTCTCTTTACCTCCTTGTCTGTTGTCCATCCCCCTGGGAGGAGGTTATATGTAGGTCATTGTGATCAGTTTCACTTTTCTCCCCCAACCTTTCCTTTACCCTCCTGGTATGGCTACTCTGAATATTGGTCCTGAGAAGTTTATCTGTCCTGTATTCCCTGTGTTTCTAGCTCTTATCTTTACCCATGTACATGCTCCAGTCTAGCCAGATTTGTAAGATAGAATTAGAGTCATGATAGTTGAGGGAGAAAGCATTATAGAATCAGAGTAAAGTTGTATGTTTCATCATTGCTACACTGCACCCTGACTGGCCTGTCTTCTCCCCATGATCCTTCTGTAAGGGGATGTCCAGGTGTCTATAGATGGGCTTTGGATCCCCACTCCACACACACACATTCACAATGAAATGATTTTTTGTTCTTTTTTGCCTGATGCCTGATCCCATCAACACCTCATGAGTGCACAGGCTGGTGTGTTTCTTCCATGTGGGCTTTGCTGCTTCTCAGCAAGATGACCACTTGTTACCTTCAAGTCTTTAAGACCCAAGACATTATCTCATGTGATAACCAGGCACCTTCAGCTTTCTTCGCCACATTTGCTTATGCACCTGCTTTGTCTTCAGTGATCATGCCAGGAAGGTGAACATCATGGAATGCCAGTTTATTCGAGCAAAATGTTCTTGCATAGAGGCAGTACTTGAGTGGAAGCCCAATGTCCATCTGCTGCCTTAATATCAAACTTATAAATATATGCACATAAATCTATTTACCCATCATATATATATTTACATATGTAAATGTCTGTATTTAGATCTCTATATATGCCCTTTGCCTCAGTTATTTTCTCAATTTCCTTTTACTTTCCTCTTGTCCCACTATTATGGCGAGACTACATTTGGGTTTCTGTAATTCTTCCTGCTTACATTTCTCTTGATCAAGCCCTACCAGACCTCCTACACCCTCCTTGACATAGATTGTTGGTCACTTGTTGTTCCCTTGTCCCTGAGTTTGTTAGCACCTGCTTTCTTTCCCCTGCCTACCTTTCTCTCATGCCCCACCCCCAACTGTCCATCCCATTTTTTTTCTGCTCTGGTTCATTTATCCCACCTATCTTATCTATATAGTCATGCAGAGATAATAATATACCCAAACACAAAACAAAGCAATGATGGAAAATAAAACAATAGCTCCAACAACAATAATAACAAAAGCCAATGACAACAAAAGAAAGAGAAAAATAAAAGTCTGTAAATAATTCTAGGTCTATTTGTTGCCCTTTAGGATTGTTTTCCAGTCCAGCTTGATGGGACACCACTCCCTGGCCCCAAAGTCTATTTTTGGTGTTTTCTGGGGACTTCATTGCTCTGTCCCCATGCTGTTTTTTTGCATGCCCTTAGTGTTTTGCCTTGATGTAGTGGAGTCTAAGCACACACAATTCCCACAGTGTGTCTCCAGTGTTATCCCACCATAGTGCTATGGGTCAGAGAGAGATATGGTGTCTCATGGTGAGACTAGCCCTATGGTCCTCTCTATGCATTGCCTACTCTGAGCAGGGATATCGTTCTCAAGGCTTGGTGGGCCAAGATGTGCTTCACTCTTTTTACCTCCCTCTTTGTTTGCTCCTGTGTGCTCTGATGAGACATGTTCCTCTCCTTGAGCTGTAGCTTCAATGCTGTCCTCTGAAATGAATTTTTTCTGGAGGGGGTGGGGGTGAAGGGCTGTCCACTTAGTTGGTAATGGGGTCCACCCCTCAGGCCTCTCTATTGGCTTCCTCCTTCATGCCAGTGTGATCTTTTCACCTTCTTTTCTAAGTTAGGAATGATTTCCATCAATGAACTAAAAGTAGTAAAAAAATTGATTATGATAAAAGTAGGAGAGTAACTTTATCTTTTTGAAAAAGTATACAGAGGAGAAACCATAGTGAGAAAGGCTGATGCATTTATGTGAAGTAAAATGTCATATTTTATACAATAAAGAACACTTTAAGTAGAATTAAAAGACAAAGCACGTGTGATAAGATGCTATTTTCTTTGACTTAGAATAGTGTACAGAATATATTTGTATAACTACAAATTAATGAGGAAAGCACAAATGTGCCAGTAGAAAAATCAGCAAAAGGTATGAATATGCAATTAACAGAAGGCAATAAGCATGTGAAAAGAAGATCAACTGCACTTGTACTTTAGTTAAGATAACAATGGTATACATAACAATGGTATACATATCATATTTATTTAGATGATTGCTCAAATTTATGAAATTTGATAATACCAATTGCATTAGTCTGGAGAAACAAATCCAGACTACACATAGAAACTCATATTTGTATAAGATAGAGTCTTGTATAAAGGGTAACTGTACATTAAGAAAGCATCTCAACCGAGTCTAGTCCAAGCCCATCAGTCTGATATTATCCAATATGTTCGATACCAAATACAGAGTCCCTTTCAGACTCATGAAACACATGCAATGATGCCAAATGCAGGACGATGACAGACCTTTGGGGAGAAGGTCTTCAGAGCCAGTGGTATTGTAAGCAACTCAGCGCTGGCAGGGGTCTCCACATGGCTTTTCCAGTTCCCAGCGCACAGGGTCTATCAAAGTAGTGCCATGTGTCTGATCCAAGGGAGTGAGAACTGTCTCCTGCCTCCAAGGAGACAAAACTAGAATTCTCAGAATCCTTAGGGGAAGGCCATAACCACACAGAAACCTAATTCACTATCTCCTGATTGACAGCCTAGACCTCCCCCCCCCCATTCAAATTGACTCTGGATTATGTAACTACCAGCCAATTGTTGGAATGAATAAAAGCAGCAGAAAACTTAAAAACATTTTGTTGCATTATCCTAGAAATTATTTGATGAGAACAAGTTAAGGCGATGGTATAAAGCTCTATGACTCAGCAGTTTATTTTTAGGTATGTAATTTAGACTATCTTTGTCTTCAGCTCTGTGTGGATACTACAAGAGTGTCCATTGCATCAATAGTTGTGAAAAATTGGGAATACTTACACATGTCATCAGCAGAAAAAAAGATAATTTATGGCATTGTTTTTTAATTTTCAAAAAAATTTAATTTATCATATTGTTATGACATGCCTTTAGAATGGATAAAATATATAGAAATCTGAAAAACAAAATCTTAGGTGAAAAAATCAGGTAGCATAAATGTACAGTGTTAAGTTTATGAATACAAAAATCCATGTTTTTGTGCATCTGAAATACATATGTAGTAAATAACTTGGTTGGGAGTAAGAGCATAAACCAACATGAAGATCGATCAAGAGTGGGAAATAGGATTGAATAGGCCAAAAATGGAGCTTCATTGGAATTCATGACAGCGTATTCCTTTTTAAGGATTTGAAATCTATTATGGCAAATGTTTTATCTGTGTGGTAGATGTCTGTATGTTTGTTGAATTACTCTCTATCAAATGTTGGTTTAAAGCAAAGACACAACCTAACAACAACAACAACAACAACAAAACTATCACAAAACAAAAAGATACATAGTCCCTGCCCTTGAGGAATTCAGGGCTATTTTAAAGAGTCAAGTAAATGCCTGGTTACAATATAAGAAGATGAAAAGCATTAGTGTGGGTACCTAGCACATACAGGACTAAGCAGTGCTGGGAGAAGGCACAGGAACATTTCCCAGAAATGGTAAAGCATTCCACATCTTTCCCTGCCACTAAACCAAGTCTGGAAAGGACTGGGGGCTATTTAGGTGAGAAGAGGGAAGGGTGTTTCCACCAGGTAATGTTATTTGCTAAATCCCAGAAAGGAGAAACCTGAGGCTTGTTTTGAAAAATGCTGCTGGGTTTTCTGAGCTGGAGCCAAGGAGGCAGAGTGAAAGAAAGGGAAGGGGCCCACCAAGCCTTCAGGACGATATTCCCACTGAGAACAGCGGATGCACAGAAAGGATTATTTGGCCGGCCCCACTACGAAATACAGCTACCCTCACTGACGCAAGGCCCTTCGGGGTCAACAATGGAGAAACAGGGTTAGGATTATACCCTGTCTGATCCAACCACACTATGGCAAAACACTAAGGGTGTGCAACAGAGCTTGGAGTTTCCATGGAGTACCAAGGATATTCTTTGGGGCCAGGGTGTGTCCCTCCATCCGACTCAACCAGGGGACACTCCTGGAGGTCAACGAACAGACCTTGAACTGTTTTCGCGTTTTAATATTGTTATTATATATATATATATATGTGTGTGTGTGTGTATCTATCTATCTCTCTATCTATCTATATATATGACATTGGAGGAGGGGTGGGGAAAGAAAGGGAAGGGAAAACTCCTGTCCAGGGCTCTTCAGACCAGGTTAAGGAATCCCACTGCCTCTTGCCTCCTGAAGAAGGATAGAAAATTACTCAAGCAGCTGAGTCGCAGGTGCAACATGAATTATAAAAGCATGGCCCAGGAGGCAAGATCAGTTAGGCTTCCTCTCTCTTTTTATGTGACAGAGGAAAACCAGGCGTGGACTAATGGGCTCTCAATGGAGAAAGATGAAGTGGTAACCAAGGGTGGGGACTGAGGGACACCAGCCTGTTCAAACCATAGGAGGGGGATGGTATCAGCTGTCCGGAGGGGAGGGAGTGGGAGAGGAAGGGAGGAAGGGAGGAAGTCCTGACCTGGGCATCTTGACTAGGTCACAGAGTGACTTGGGCTGCCTTTTGTGTTACTTAACCCTTTTGTTGCCCACCTCACGATTATAAGCACCTTAGATACGTTTAGTTCACGTACGAAAACGTACAGGGGAAGCACTGGGGACAGTGGTTACCAATGGAACGGGTTTTTCGTGTGGGGGGTATCGGGTTGTGTGTGGTCTAAGATTCTACAACATTGCAATCTTTTTAAAAAGGCGGATGCGAATGCAGCATAGGGGAAGATTAACTTGTGCTGAATCGCAGTGAGCAGATGGGGGGGGGGATGGATTCTCTGTATTTGTAGCATTTAATATCTCAATTTAATAATCAAACGGCCCCAAATGTGGCAGATATTGGAGGAGCTTTGACGTGCAAGAGAGACTGCGAGATCCATAAAGGGGTTAAGGCCGAAAGCAGCGGGGGGCGGAGCATGGTGTGGTCTTTGTGTGTGCACAAAAGCAGCAGAGCGAGAAGACAAGACCAGGGAGACTTGCGCCCAGCGGACTGTGCGCGCGGGCGGGGGAGGGAGTGGGCTGGGCGCTCCCGCCCCAGCTCTTCCCCTCCCCCCACTCAAGTCCGGGCCCAGGCTCCCACTGGAGCACCGCCCCGCCCCTCCCCCTTCCAGTACAGTGCCTCCCGTCTCTAGGTAACGTGAGGTCAAACACAGGCGCTTCCCAGCGGCCACTGCCACTCGCCCCCTCTGTGTTTGGACCTTTGGCCTTGGGACGCTCAGAGCTATGGCCTTACCCCTCATACCAGGCTACAGCTTCAACCGCAACGTGAGTAGTGAGGACGCCTGAGGTCAGAGTTGGGGGCCAGAGTCGGGGGTCTGGGCAAGGTCGGGTGTGGACCCAACTTTATAGGCTGATGGGACCCTTTTTTTCTCGAACTCTTCTCACTGCTGGCCCCAGCTACACCTGTTGGGTGGCAGAAGCCTTGAGAGCAATTGAAAATAAAGATGACAAAAGACAATAGATGTCCAATGTTTAAGGTGTGGCAGGAACTGTGGTTTCATCGCTCTATAAAGCATTTGATGTCTCCAACAGCCCTTTGCTTGAGGTAGTGTTGTAACTTTTGCTCCACACTTTTGGAAACCGAGTCACTGTGAGGAGAGACCTGGTGGGACAGTCCAGAGCCTAGCCATCTATCATCAGTACACTGTGGGAAAGAGACAAATCCCGCCCTCTCAAGGGGAGTGGGAGTGGTTCGAGGAACTTTCGATAACTTGGGAGGGGTTCATTTGAAAACAAGAGGAAGGTACACAGCCAAACAAAACAACAGCACCCAATATTGAGCTTTGAAGAACTCTTGCCAACAAATAGCACCTGGCTTAAACCACAGAAAATTGATTACGACTGTTGGTGGACCGATCCCTCACTTCTCTTTACTCCAGTGGTCCAGTTTTGTCTGCCTGGGAACGTAAACAGTAAACCAGTGGAACGGACACAGGCAGAGCTACTGGGCTGTGCACATGGATAAGAATAGCCTGGTAGCTCCCGGGTTGGAAGTTGAAATTCACTGAAAGATTCCTTGGAAGATTAACAAAACCCAACAAAAGTCAAAGTCACTGTCATCTAGTCACCTCTCGCGCATACAACCCCTGCAGGTTAGAGCTGAGCGGGCCCTGTGGGTTTCTGAAATGGCAAGTCATTACAACCAAAGAACTAAGCTTACTGCCATTGAGTGGATGCTGACTCACAGAAACCCTACAGGATATGGTCAAATTGCCCTTGTGAGTTTCTGAGCCCCTAACACTTTCTGGGAATAGAAAAACCCTGTGGAATCGTTGGTGGCTTTGAACTGCTCACCTTGATGTTTGCAGTCCAACTCGTAACCGCTATGCCACCAGAGTTCAGTCTGCTTCTGAAAAGTCATAATGTGGAAAACCCTGTGGAGCAGCCCTTCTCTGCACTCCTGGGGTTGCCATAAGTTGGAAACATGGGGATTGACTCATTGGAAACTACTGGTAAGCTTTCTGAGGTTAGCGTTGGAATTTATTTATCCCAAACATATCTGTACCTAAGTGGTCGGCTCTAAAACTGTGCTCAGCTTTGTAGCCTCAGTCCACAGGACTGTTTTCTGTTTTCTATTTAGATTCATTCTTTACACGAAGGCTTTACAGAGAGTTTCCCATGTGTTGTTTTTAACCTTCCACATTTAGATCTCCAGGCTATCTGGAATAAATGTTCTTCTGTGTTTGAAAGAGAGGAAGGGATCATGTTGTATTTTTCACCCACATGGACAGTTGACCTAGAATTGGTTTTAGAAAAGGTCACCCTTTCTATAATTCTCCTTTGTCATAAATCCAGTGTCCATATATACATGGATCTATTTCTAGATCAATGAGTGTATTAAAAAAGAGAACAGCTTACCAGGTCATTGGGACTCTGTGTGTGTGTTTGTGTAAGAGAACCTAGAGTTTCTAGAGAAACTAGAATAAGTATATATTTTTGGTACCTTGGACTGTCATTCAATAAATTAATAGTTATTTACTGAGTGTCCTAATATGTGCCAAGTCGGGGGCCAGCATTTAAAAAACTGTTGCACAAGTCATCGTACTAGGTGTGCTATGTGGAACAAAGCTCAAAATTATTGAAAAAACGTGACCAGGTTTACTGGTCAAATAGAGACTATTTGCCTTTAGTCCCCCTTCAGGTCTGCACCTGAACTGACTCCCATGTTTCAATTTTTCAGCCAAGTCATATGCAGTCTGTTAGGGGAACCTAGAGGCGAACACACATCCTAGAATAATCAATCGTTTTTGACATCAAAAGGGAAGTATTTGCATAAGGACAGTGTTCTGAAGAGTTAGGGAAGAAGAAAGTGCAAAGAGGGAGCAGGGAAGAAGTGAGATAATGGGGATTGCAATAAATGACATCAACAAAATGTATGAATTGTTGAATGGTGAACTAATCAGCTGTATAAAATCAGCTGTATTTTTCACGATAAAAAAGAAAAATAATGAACTTGTATGTGGGGAAAATAATGGATGCCCTTGGCAGAGAATGGTTAGAAAATCTGTAAAGCTTTGTTGTGTGTGTGTGTATGTGTGTGTGTTATAATGTGCCCCATCTCAGACTCCATGCCTGTTATGCACCTTGCTTGCTGCCTTTGACTGTCACCAGTGGAAAATACAAGGTCTCCTATAAATAGCACAATGACTTGAAATTTTGGGTTTAAGGTTATAATGCGCAAGCTGTATTGTTTTTCCTTAAAAAATAAAATGGAACTATTTTCATCCCTTATTTTGCTGGTGGTATTCAGCCATGAGCAATAGGTTACTTTCTGTACATACATAGGTAGTCAGAACCTGACATCAATCTCTGAAGAGCTATATGTGTTGTGCTAAGAGCCCTAGTGGTACAGGGGTTAAGTGCTCAGCTGCAAACTGAAAGGTTAGCAGTTAAAACTCGCCAGCTACTCCATGGGAGAAAGACTGACCCACTCACTACTGTTGTGTGGATTCTGATTCATAGGGACACTACATATGGTTTCGGAGGCTGTAAATCTTTATAGGAGCAGATGACCTCATCTTTCTCCTATAGAACAGCTGGTGGATTTGAACTGTTGACCTTGTGGTTAGCAGTTCGGTGCTTATTGAATATCACCAGAACTCCTCCCCATAAAGCAGGGGTGCACACACTTTTACAGCATATGAGTTACTTATAAAATGATTAAGTCAAAATGATCTACCAACTACAAAAAGCAAAATATATATTTATTTTATTTATTACTTTTATTCATAAATTTGAGAATTCTTTATATATATAATATATATATACCTTGCATATTTGCATGAGTCCATATTGCACAACATAACACAATTGACTATGTACATTTTTGCCATTACCTGAGTTTACTCTTGTGACTTGCACTGAATGGAATGAGCCTGGGATGCATAGTCCAGACAGTAACTTCTGACAGTCAGCCTCAAGCACACTTCCCAATGATCATCAATCTTGGTGGAATGGTATTTGGAATTAATGATCTTTATGTGGGAAAAGGCTGACTCACATAAATAAGTAGAGCTGAATAATGCAGTCAAGGAGGTAGCACATTTTTTCATGTTTGCGTAATGTTTCCTCTGCGAGTAGCTGAATGTCAGCTTGTAGTGTCAAATCTCCCATTCCATAGGAAAGGGATACGTTTTTTCTTCTCACTTGGCCCAGCCCCCCCACTCATTTTAATACCCTTTCTTATGTTTAAGAGAAAAAAAACAAGGTCTAAAAATTGGCAATAACTTAGCTCGTCAGTTTTGCTGCACTTAGCAAAGTTGTTTGTGCATGCACTTGACACCTAAGATTGCATCTGAGCTGTGTACCAATTAAGTGATGGGACTGATGATAGGCTAAGTCTACTTTTTAATGCCATACAATTTACCCACACTACATTAGTGATTGACTAGTAGATCGCGATCAATGTATTGAGCACTGCTGCCACAAAAAATTATATAGCCTTGGAAAGCACTTAAAGCAGTGGTTCTCCTCCTTCCTGCTGTCGTAACTCTTTCATACAGTGCCTCTTGTGGTGACTTCCAGCCACAAAATTAGTTTTGTTGCTACTTCATAACTGTAGTTTTGCTACCGTGATGAATTGTAATGTAAATATCTGATATGCAGGATGTATTTCCATTGTTACAAATTGAACATAATTAAAGCATAGTGATTAATCACAAAATATGTAATTATATATTGTGAGATGTTTATTTCTAATTACAAATAAATGAAATTTTATCTTGAAGCATGGCATAGCATGAGTAACAGTCTTCACGCCGGGTACTTGTATTTGGGCATATCTGCATGTGAGTGGACCCGCCTGGAGATGATTCCTGTGACCATTTTTCTGATGTTCTTAGACAACCCCTGTGAAAGGGTAGTTTCATTCCCCAAATGGATCATCATCCACAGGTTGTGAACCTCTGGCCTAGAGGATCGCTCTACTTTGTCCCATAGTCAGAACTCACTCTATGGTAGAGAGTGTATTATGTTTACTAAAGCATGAGCATTTATGCCACTTAGGACATTAAATCATTTTGATATGAATTAATTGGAAGCCTTGAAGATGTGCAGTGTCTTTAGGCAATTATTTAAATGTTGGATTTGTATTGAGCTAAGAGAACCTCAGGCGTGTTGTCAAAACCATAGAATATCAAACTTAGGAGGGAAGTTTTTAGCCAAAGCTGAAAATCCTTTCTACTGTGGCATCTCGGACAGATGGTGGTATAGCTTATCCTGAGTGCCTCTAATAAACAATGAGGAGCTCACTGTCTCCTCTGCTTTCTATGACTCTACCTGTCCCGGCCTGTGGGTCCGTAATTCGCAAGTCCTGGAAGGAGGAGCGGGAATTGGGGGGACAGGAGACACGAGAAATGGAGACAAGACAGGATTCTGATCAAGTCTTGTTTATTGGGGCAAAACTCAGGGTATATATAGCCAATGGTCAGGAGTAAAGGTCACAGCTCATGCTAATGAGGTAAAGTCAACAGGGGGGCCAATCCTAGAGGCGTGCCAAATAAGGCAAGTGAAAGGGGCTGTTTACAGTTACAGTTAACAGTTTACAGTACTGTTTACAGTTACAGTTTAAAGATAACAGACTACTACTCTTAGGTGATTAGCACATAGTTACTGACAAGTGAAGGTTAGCAAGTTTGCAAGTTAAGTTTCAAAGGGCAGGGCTGTTTACAGTTATAAAGATAATAGACTACTAAGCTCAGGCAACAAACAGTAACAGAGTTCAGACTAGTGACTGTGGCAAGGTCAAGCATGTCCGGGCTGGATGGCTCTGGACATCTACCTTGCCACCATCTTTGGAGGGTTTTGGTTTAAAGAGCCCATCATCTGATTAACAGCAAAACAAATGTTTCTGTAGGAAGAAAGAAAAATTATTTGAATTCACAACAGCAAGCTAACATGAGTGTTCAGAATCTTTCTTGCTGCATTAAAAAAAGGTGTGGGTGATACCATGGAATTGGTTTTCGTGTTAACTATTACAAACCTATATATATTAATATATATATATATATATTAATATATATGAAAAATATATTAATGGGGGAAAATTGCTCTTTTGGAAAGAGTCCAGCAATTTAAATGATAAACAACTGAAACAACAATACCATGGGTATTGCATATGAACCTTATGACGTAATGTTAGATGAGTCTCTGTAAATTAACTCAAAGATTATAACTGAAACAGTCTCGACTCACTGCCTCACATCAAGTCACATAGTGGAGGGTTATCCTCTAGCAATCCGTCTTCAGATTCTAGGTTATTTCCCACCAACAGTCCTATTGACTTTAGTTCCCTTGCACCAGGTCCAAACCCCGAACCTGGTTGAATATGGTTGAAACACATATTCAATGTATTGGCTTCATTCTCCACATATATGCTTAGGAGTTTGTTTTTGACTTTGTAAAATCCTAGGAACCCTGGTAGCCCATTGAGTGACAGGTAGGGCCACTAACAGAAGTTGGAACCTACAAGTGGCTCTGAGGAAGAAAGAGGAGGCGGTGTGTTTCCATCACATGTCCCAGTTTTGGAAACCCTCTGGAGCTTATCTCCTCTCTCTCAGAGGGTGGAGATCCACTCAATGGCAGTGCATTTTGTTTGGGTTTTGTGAGATCAATTTAAAGGGTCATGATGAGCAATTTTTTTGTTCAGAGAGAGAGAGAGATTTTTTACTCTGGTTGCAAAGAAAAATGTTTTGAAGACACTATCCAGTTCTTCCTCCAATCTTTGAAATGATTTTCAGGTGTCAGGGAACACTTTGTCTTCTGTTTAATTTTTTATTATGATTTGGGTGAGTATTTACAGGGCAAATCAGTTCTCTTGCCAACAATTCACACACATTTTGTTTTCTGCCATCGATTGTAATTCCTACAATATATCAATTCTTATTCCACTTCCACCAAGAGTATCCTAGTCCCTCCTTCTTCTGAACTTGACTTGGGGCAAATGCTGGCCTTTTGATCTCAAGTAGTGGGTTGGTTGGAGTCCAGTACTTCCTGCCCTGTATGACTAAACAAGAAAGCTGACTGCCATTCAGTTGATTCTGACCCAGAGTGACCCTATTGGTCCAACAGCGTTGTACTGCCATCTGTGGATTTCCAAAGCTGTAACTATTTACAGGAATGGAAAATCTCACCTTTCTCTCACTGGGCATCTGGTGGATTTGAACGACTAATCTTGCCAGCCCAATGCTAACCTATAGGAATACCTGTTAATCATTCTCCTTAGACATTTGTCTTTTATTTGGTTGAAAGTTGAGTCATAAGTTCAGTTTAAGGCTTGAAGGGCGACTAACAGTCATAGTCTAAGGGCAATGAAATTCTCATATATTGCTCGTGGGGAGATATAAACGGTGTTGCTGTTTTGAAAGTTTTGCAGTTTTTAAAAAATGTTTAAAAGAGTTACCCTATTACCTAATAATTCTACTCCAAGGGTAATTTATAAAATATACTAGAGGTTCTGACTTATTCACTCTGATTTGGCCCTCTACTGGGAATTTATATTTCTATCCCAGGTATTAAGATTTTCATTTTATCACCTGTTAAACAAGAATCTTATGTGTACATAGAAATCATTGGGAGATCAATAAGAAAACATCACTTGGGGATTTATAAGAGAAAACCTATGTCCACACAAAAATGTGACTATGACAATCCATAGCTGTGCTATTCATAATAAGAAACCAACCCCTAAAGGTAAATGTGGCAGTCATCTAATCTGGTGTCATTTTGAGGATTAAGAGAGTAGGGGTGAAGTCTGGCCCATCAATCTGGAGGTAGCCAATGAGATCTGTGTGGGCATGACCTTCTTCTCTGAGAATTCTGGGAAATCTGGTATTGACTTCTTGGAAGCAGGAAATAGTCTCTCACTTGCTTGGGGATTTTGTACCCTCGCTGTCTGTCTGAAAAAGCTGGCTCCCTGTGAGACATGCCTGCAGAGAAGCCACATGGACCGACCCTGATGCAGCAAGAAACCTGGACCTAGAGAAGGCACATGGAGACCCCTGCCAGCACTGAGATGCTTACAACACCACTGGAGCCAAAGTCTTTCTACCCACTGGCTTGTGTTCGTCCTGAATTTAGTGTCATTGCATGTGTTTTGTGAGTCTGAAGACTATAGACGGTATCGGGCATGTGGGCTAGTATCATCTGAACTGGGCTGGGATGTTTTCTCAGTGTTCATTTCTTCTTGTATATATATAAGCCTCTTCCTTACATACATATGCATGTTTGTGAATTTGTTTCTCTAGTCTACCCAGACTAACACATTAAACAAGCTAAATGTTCATCAACTCATATGGATAAATAAACTTCGTGATGGAAATTTATTCATCAGTAGAAAGGAATGAAGAATCAATATATATTTATATTTGAAAACATGGAGAATCTGGAAAACATTCTCCTAAAACAATATGTAAATGACCACATATTGTATGATTCTGTTTATCTGAAATACACAGAATAAGGAAATTTAAAGAGATAGGCAGATTGGTGGTTGCTTAGAGCGAGAATGGGGGATGAGAGAAAAAGGAGAGTGACTGGTAATGGGGCCAGCAGTTTCTTTTTGAGTTGATGAAAATAATTCTCCAATAGGATTATGGTGGTGGTTGCACAACTCTGTAAATATACTAACAACCATCGAATTGTACATTTTAAATAGGATCACGTTATATAAATTATACCTCAATAAAGTTGTTAACTAACAATTAACTCACTCACTCACTCACTGACACTAATTAACTAATTAAAGGGCTTGGTGTTGGGGAGTTAAAGGAAGTCAGAACAGTGTGAGTCCACTATACCAGACCAAAGGTGGGTTTATTGTATTTTTTCACTTTTCCCTGTAGCTATTAAAATTGAAACCACATTATTTCAGATTAAGCTCCTTCATGAAATTGCTGTTCACAATTTTGGAAAATATAAAAAGCAAAATAAACCAAAAACTCAACTTCTATCAAGCTGGTTCTAACTCATGCTGATCCTATGGGATAGAATCGAACTGCTCTCTTGGATTCTAAAACTTTAACTCTTTTTAGGAGTAGAATGCCTCATCTTTCTCCTTCAGAGAAGCTGGTGATTTCAAACAGCTGGCTTTGAGGGTAGCAGCCCAGTGTGTAAACTACTACACTACCAGGGCTTCTCAATTATATAATAAATTATTGTGCCCCAAAGAGGCTTCCTAAAATGAAGCAACCAAAGAAAATAAAGCAATGACAACAACAACCAAAAAAACCCCAATGTCATATATATATACATATATATAATAACAATGTAAAAACATGCAAATAATTCAAGGTCTATTCATTGACCTCCAGGAGTGTCCCCTGGTTGAGTCAGATGGGGTGCCACTCCCTGGTCCCAAGGTTTATTGCGGTCATTCCATCTGGATCTCCACGCTCTGTTGCACACCCTTAGTGTTTTTCCCTGGTGTGGTTGTGTCAGACAGGGTATAATCCTGACCCTGTTTCTCAACTGTTGATCCCAAAAGGGTCAGCGATGGTAGCTGTATTTCATAGTGGGGCTGGCCATATGATCCACTTTGTTCTGAGTGGGAGTATCGTCCTGAAGGATTGGTGGACCAGGATGCACTCCATTTTCTCTTCCTCCCTCTTCATTTGTTCTCATGTATTCTGGTAAGGCATCTCTCACTCCCCAAGCTGCAGCTTCAAGTACTGGCCTCCAAGGCAGGCTCCCCTGGTGGAGAGGTGACTGCCCCTGTAGTTGGGATTGGGGTTGTGTGCTCAGACTCATTCATTGATTCTCCACTTCATACTGCCACACTGTGTTCACATCCTGGATCACTGGGTTTAAGTTTGGACCCACTTTAGCTGTGGAGATATAAACAACACACTCCCCTTGGGAGGGTTAGTTCCCCATTCCCTCTCTACATATCACTATTTTCCCCATGGCCCCCCCCCCCCGCAACCCTCCATTCCAGTTGGTTACCATATGTAGCCCTGAATTTGGTCTGGCCCCTGCCATACTACTTGGGCCTCTCCCCAGGCATTTCTGAATACAATAGCAATCAGGCCAGGGATAAGAGTATATCAAAAGATCCAAAATTAGAGGCAAGGTGGATGAGAGAAGTCCAGTAGGGATTGACCAAGGGTAATATAACAGAAAATACTGAAACCCAATGAAGGTTGAGTATGATAGTGGGACAAGAGAGAAGTAAAAGGAAATAGAGGCAAGTACTGGGGGTAAAGAGCATTTATAGAGGTTTAAATACAAGCATGTACATAGGTGCATATATCTATATGTTACAATGGGGAAGTAGATCAACGAACTTATATATATAGGCTTAGTAGTAGAACAGCAGATGGGCATTGGACCTCCACTCAAGTATTTCCTCAGCGCAAGAACATTTTGTTCTATTAAATTGGCATTCCACGATGCTCACCTTCTCTACCTGATCACTGAAGACAAATGTGTGCATAAGCAATGGTGGTGAAGAAAGCTGATGGTGCCCAGCTATCAAAAGATGTAGCAAAAACAAAACAAAACAAAAAAAGTTATAGCATCTGGGGTTTTAAAGACTTGAATAAACAAGCGGCCATCCAGCTCAGAAGCAACAAAGTCCACATGGATGAAGCACACCAGTGTGTGAACCATGACTTGTCAAAGGGATCAGTTATCAGGGTTTAAGAACTAAAAACCATAACATTGTGTGCTTGCTTTCCTGATATGATCACTGATGACAAATGTGTGCATAAGCAAATGTGGTGATGAAAGCTGATGGTGCCCGGCCATGAAAAGATATAGCATCTGGGGTCTTAAAGGATTGAGTAAACAGGCAGCCATCCAGTTCAGAAGCAACAAAGCCCACATGGAAGAAGCACACCAGCTTGTGTGACCATGAGGTGCTGAAGGGATCCAGTGTCAGGCATCAAGGAACTAAAATTATATCATCATAAATAGGGGGAGTACAAAGCCCATCAATAGGTGAGGCAATATCCTCTTACAGAGGGGTTGCAGGGAAGAGATGAACCAGTTAAAGTACAGTGTAGTAACAATGAAATATGCATCTTTTCTTTAGTTCTCAAATACTTCCTCACACCCACTATCATGCTCCTGGTTCTACCAGACAAGACCAATGAGAGAGAACAGATGTACACTGGAGTCAGAAGTATGGGGAATTTAGGATAGATATTTCCTCAGGACGAGTGATGGGAGTGGTGATACTGGAAGGATGGAGGGATGATGCAGTAGAAAAGGGAAACTAATTTCAGGGATCTACATATAACCTCCTCTCTGGGGCATGGCCAACAGGGAAGTGATTGAAGGGACACGTTGGACAGTGTATGATATGAAATAGCAATTTGTAAGTTATCAAAGGTTCATGGGGCGGAGGGAGGAAGGAAAATATGGGAAAGTGGAACTGGGGACCTAAATGGAGGTAGGATGTTCTGAGAGTAATGATGGCAACAAGTGTGCAAATGAAATCTGTATACAATTGATGTATGTATGGATCGTGAGGGGAGGTGTATGAGTACCCAATAAAATGATTCATTTAAAAAAAGGGGGGGGTGGAGAGGAGCTTTTTTTTTTTTTAAGAGTAGCTTATACCAAGGGCTCAAGTGGAAAATGTTTGGAAATGTATGTGGCAACATGTGTGCAATGTGCTTGATACAGATGATGTACTGAATGTTATAATAGCTGTAAGAGCCCCCAATATAATTATTTTTAAAAGATTTAAAATTATTATTATTATTATTCATAATATTTTTATTATTCATAAATGTTAATTTGGAACTCAGAAATTAGAATCATTTTACTTATTGAGAGCAAGCCCTGGTGGTACAGCTGTTAAAACATTTGCCTGGTAGCCTAAAGGTCTGCAGTTCAAACTCACCAACAAGTCTGCTTCCATCAATAAATAACCCAACCTTGGAAGTATTGTGGGAGAGCTACTGCTCCCACCTATAAGCGCTACCTACTCCTGTAGGTAAGGTGACGAAGAGTTGGACATGATTCAATAGCAGTGGGTTTAGTTAACTATTGAGAGATCAAAAACTTGATTTTGGTCACTTACTTTTGCATTCTGCTCTGAACTATGTATCTCTATCATTAGGATAATTTTAGTTTGTTCTAGTTCAACTCCCTGCCGAGTACTTGTCTTTCTTCCTCTGATATGCTGAATCAGAATCTATATTCTAACAATATCTCTAGATGAATCTTATGCATGTGCCTAAGGACCTCTAAAAGTCTTCATGAACCTTGTTAAAATGAAATGCAGATTCTGATTTTCATTTATCTGGGGTTAAAAGGCAAATTCTCAGCAGGGGATCAAACTGGGATGAACTGGCTCAAAGCCTTGACCAAAGTAGACCACAAAACTAGAGATTTTCCCATCCTGGATTTACAAAAAAAGAGATTTACCCATCCTGGATTTCATACACAGGAAAACATAAAACAAAAATAAGGGGAAAAACTCCAATCACAATGATACACTAAGGCAGTGAAAAATCTCAATAGAAAAGAGAACAGAAAATATTAAAAATTGAAATAAATTTTAATGGGTCAAATGGGAGACTGAAAAATAAGGTTGCATTTTAACTTAACTACATCTACCATAATTGGTTTTACAATGCTCTCTTTCTGATAGCAAAGCTATTCACATCCCAGGTCTTTGGTCAGAGGGATAAATCAGAGGTTCAATCCACATGAGACCCTGCAAATGGATTTTGAACTTTCTCTATCTTCCATAGCCTTCTGTGAACCAGGTCTTTAGAATTTAAGCTTTTATATCTTTCCCTCCACCAGATTTGGATTTTGTTACTTGTAATCTTTGAAGATCCTAGGCTGACTTTTCTTCCTCTTGTTGTTTCTTAGTTTTTCTCTATGTGAAATCCAGGATGGGTAAATCTATAGAGATAGTAATTTGGATTAATAATTACCTAGTAGCATGAGATTGGGGGAAATAGGGAGCTAATAACAATGACTACAAGAAAAAAAAGTAAGAAAATTGTGATGATTGCACAACACTTAATATAACTGAACCATAAATTATATGACGAGTGAATTATAGATGAATGAACTGTTCTTTTTTGAAGAACTCTAAATTTGTCACAGTTTCAGGTTTGTACAGTGGTTCACGAATGGCATAAAGAACTCAGGTGCTTTTTATACTTTCATTCTGTCATTTTCAGAATGTTGACTTCTCAGTCTTAGGAGCTCACGAGTGCCGGATGGCTGCCTCAGTTCCTTTCATCACAACTTTTCAGAAGTTGTGAAAAGGAATAGGAGAGGAAAAGTCTCTTTTCATGTCAGAAGACAGAAGTTTTTCTTTTGGGTCCCCCAGTAGACTTCCTCCATATATATGATTAGCCAAATTTTAGTCACTTGGCTACCCTTTTGTCTTAGTGTGGGTAGACTAGAGGAATAAATTTCATAGCCAACCATATGGATATGAGGAAAGGGCTTATATACAAAAGAATGGAACCCTGTGAAAGCATCCCAACACAGTCCAGTTCAAAGTCATAAGTCCGATATTAGCACATATGCCCAATACCAGTCTATAATGTCTCTTTCCGACTCACGAAGTTACAGGTCAGTGGGTGCAGAATCCCGGCGCTGGCAGGGGTCTCCCCGTGGCTCCTCACTTCCAGGGCTCAGGGTTCATCAGCAGCATCCAGTGGTGGCAGAAGCAACTCATCGCTGGCAGGGGTCTCCACGTAGTCTCTCCACCTTCAGAGGTCTGGTTCCATCAGGGCCAAGCCGTGTGGCTTCTCTGGATCCTCAGACGCTGCCATCTTGTCTTATCCGTCACTCGTTGTCTCTGAGAACAAACTCCCAACCACTGGGGAAGATAGCTTCTCATCTTCACGAGGGAAATATTGCGAGATTTCCCAGAAGTCAAAGGAGAAAGCCATGCCCACACAGAGGCGTGATTGACTACTCAATGGCTATCTCCAGATTAACAGGCTAGATTCCACCCCTCCATTTCAATCATAAAATTAACATAAGCACATGACTGCCACACCTTTACTTCCAGGGGCCCCCAGATCTTTTATTTCTAATTGGGGAGGTAGAATGGAAAAAGGCTTTAATTATGGCTGCTGTGAGCCAGCAAACCATCTTCCACCCTCACCTTATACTGTTTGAGTCTGGAACTGTCCTCCGTTGCAGAATACCTTTCTTTTTTTTTAAAAAAAAAAAAAGTTCATATCTTTGCATTTTTAATTATACAACAACTGCATGAATAAGGCATTATTGTAAAATACTCAGAGATTGCCATTCTCCCTTCACAATCTTATTTCTTTTAATGTTCCAGTTAAACCAGCCTATGGATGCTCTGCCCCTTAAATATAGGTGGGCTTTTCCCCACTCAATTATTGGTGTATTTGTGCCCTTTCTTGACAGTAACCCAGTGCCTCTTTATCTTTCCATTCACATCCTAGCTTTTCCTCAAAACTTGGCGCTAATTTCCTCCTGCTCATTAAAGCCGCCTCTGATCATTTTGACAGTGATCCTCTCTAGCGCTACATAACTCTGACCATTCATGGTGTTCCGGCCACTCCTACTGCACGTATGCACATTTTAGTGTCAACACAGGCGTCCTCGTTATGTGTTTTTCACTCTTTATGTGTGATCCTGGCAGGCCTCAGATGAGAAGCTGGTTGATTGCACTCTGGACCTCCCTCTGCGTGGGCCCTTTATAGGTGTGCGCCGATTGCCCCTTCTCTACCAGTAACACCAGCAATTAAAAACTGGAGAATAAACAGAGCTGGGGAGATTCATCTCTGGAATTATCTTCTTGTTTATGGTTTCATACTGCTGTGGTGGGACAAAATGATTCTTATTTTAGCGACAGTGATTATAATTAGGAAGAATAACGAAGTCATCTGCTTTTGAGGCTTAAATAGGTTATAAGTCGCTCAGGATGTGAGGGTAGGGCGCATGAAGATGTCACTGCAAGGTGTGACTCAAAGCCTGCATAGCCTATTGTGCCCGGCTGGAGGGATGTTTCCTTCTGGCTGGTCTGCATTCAGTCTGGCATTTTCTGGATGCAGTCTATTTATCTCCTTAGGAGGTCAGCCTCCAAACAACAGAATTCTCCATAACTAGTCTCAGGTTATGAACAAGATCTCTTCCTAACCATGTCCTTAAATGTTTAAGTGGAATTTGTCAGTGCACTGGGACAGGCACGTAGGGTTCTTATTTTCCTCATTTTCACACATGAGAGGAGCCTTGGCTGCTTTGGAGTGGGTTAGCGGCTGGACTGCTCACTGCAGGAGATGCGGTTTGCCTGCAGCAGCCATTCTTCTGGAAAAAGAGGAGGTTGTCTGTTGCCATGAAGATTTCTGGCCTCTGAAACCCTATATGGGGCTTCTGTGAGATAGAATCAACTCACAGCCAGTGAGTTTGGCTTGAATTTCGAGCAAGAAGGATCCCTGGTGGTACACTGAATAAAGCACTCCACTTCTAACCTAAAAGTTGAAAGTTTGCACCCTTCAGCCACTCCATGGGAAGAAAGACTATGTGGCAGCTTGCTTTTGCAAAGATTGCAGTCTTGGAAGCTCTTAAGCATGCATCTTTTCTGTCCCATCGGGTTTGGGATTTAGTATAATAGAGGAGGCCTAGTATTGCAGCGGTTAACTTTCAAAATGACTGCTAACCAGACAGTTGGAGGTGCGAACCGTGCAAACTGATTCTTGGCAAAAAAGGTGATAATCTTCTTCCCAAAAGATTTACAGTCTTAGAAATCCTCTTCAGCAGTGTGACTGTGTCCCAGAGAGTCACTCTGAGTTGGAGGACAGTGGATTTGGTTTGATTAGGAGATGAAAAGCCTGGAAACTTTCCCCCTGATCTGAGGCTGCCCTTCAGCAAATGCAGATTGTGATGAAGACGTGGTTGAGAGTTAGAGATGTTCTCAAGTTAGATGTTCGTTACCTGGGGATTGTCCGGTGCAGAGGTATAGGAACGCCTTAGGACATTCCATAAAGGTTTTGTTCTGCTCTTACAGTTTTCTGAAAAAAGCAGAACGAATTTTGGGAGATTGAACATTTTCATTCTCTAATTGATCAGAAAAATTGACTAGCTTTGCGGAACAAAAAGAAGTCTGAAAGACACTGAAGAAGCAAGATCAAGTCTGTAGGGCGGATTGGGTAAGGTTCCATAATAAAATTATCATAAGACCACCCTTGCTAGCTGTAAAGACTGAGTAGTTTGTTGCCATGATGGAAAAAATATCCTTGCATGTAGATATTGATAGCAAAATTCAAAGAAGCAGAAGTAACAAATGCTGAAGAAGGTTCAGAGAGACAAGAACCCTCATTCACTGCTGGTGAAACTGTAAAATTGTACAGTCACTATAAAAAGTGGTAAGGCCCTTCCTCAAAAACTGGGAATAAAAATGCCATATGACATTTGAAAATGGATTATGGTAGCCATTGCATAATTCTGCTTGACATGATTGACCTAGGGAATGATATGATCTTTGTATTAACTCCCAATTAATGATAAATTAAAAAATAAAGGAACAAGGTAAGGAAATCGAAATGATACAAAAAGATAATAAATTAGAATTAAATAAGCCAGCCCTATCTTCCTTCTGGCATAGTGATTACATGTTGGGGTACAGTGCTCATGTTCTATAGTTCTAAACCACCAGCAGCTTCTCAGAAAGAAGACTGGGTGTTCTACTCCCCAGACAGTCTCACATATCCACAGGGTTCACTATGAATCAGCGTTGACTTGATCACATTGAGTTTGGTTTTTGGTTTCATCTTCCTCCTTATAAACTCATATCCTGCAGTGACCACCGTCAACCACTTTTTATTGGATCCTTTTATTAGGGGGGGAGAGATGCATATTCATCTTTGTATTTTCTCTTTATGTCTAAATCTTATTAAGATCTTACTGCACACGCGTTTGCGTGCACACACATGTACACACAAAAGAAAGAACCACCACATCACTCAGCCATCATCCTACCTCAATGAAGAACCTTAGCCTAAATAAATATGACCACATCCATGTTCATCATGACACTGTTCACAATAGCAAGAGATTGAAAACAATGACTTACATCAGTGTAAGAATGGATAAATCAATTTTGATATAGTCACACAATGGAATACTACAAATCCTTAAGGAGTAATGATGAAATTGTGAAACACCTCTATGACATGGGTGGACATACACTCAGAATGCTGAGTGCAGTTTTCACTGTCATCAAGTCATTTCTGACTTATAGAGAACCTGTAAGACACTCTAGAACTGCCTTTCTGGATTTCTGAGCGACTGTAACGTTTTATGGAAGTAGAAAATCTCATCATCTGAGGAGCAACTGATAGTTTCCAACTGCTGACCTTGCAGTTAGCAGCCAGCATGTAACTCAATGCACTGCCAGGGCTCCTGCTGAGTCAAGTTAATAAATCACAAAAGGACAAATATTTTATGATACCATTGCTATAAAGAAAATATCAAGTACCCCTGCTCAGAGCAGCCAATACAGAGAGAGGACCATATGGCCGACCCCACTACAAGATGCGACATCCGTCACTGACCCATAGCTACAAGGGGGACAACACTAGAGACACTGTGGGAATTGTGCATGATATGACTCCTCCACACTGAGACAAAACACTAAGATCATGCAACAGAACAGCAAGGGAATCAGAGCAAGGAAGTTCCAAGGGAGTACCAAAAATAGACTTTGGGACCAGGGTGTGGCACCCCATCAGACAATAAACAGGCCCTTAACTATTTATAGGATTTTCTTCTTTTGGCATTTTTTTTGTTGTTGTTTCAGTTGCTTTGTTTTCTTTTGTCACTTTGCCTTGCTCTGTCTTGTTTTTGTGCATACTATGATTTCTGCATTTCTATCTAGATGAGACAGGCTGGATAAACAATCTGGAGGAAAAATCAGTGGGACTCATGGTTCTGAGGGGACATGGAAGAGGAGGAGGTGGGGGAAAGCAAGTGGGTGTTATCAAACCCAGGGACAAGGGAACAAGTGATCCAAAATCAGTGCCAAGGAGGGTGTAAGAGGCCTGGTAGGGATTGATCAAAAGTAATGTAACAGAGAGAAATTACTTAAACTCAAATGAAGGATGTGAATGATAGTGGAATAAGAGGAATGTTAAAGGAAATAAAGGAAGAAACTGGGAAGAAAGGGCATCCACAGAGGTCTAAATACAGGCGTAAACATAGATGAATATATTTATACATGATGATGGGGAAATAGTTCTAAGTGCATATAATTTTAGGTTTTGGCCATCACTTAAGTACTCCCTCAATGCAAGAACACTTTGTTCTATTAAACTGGCATGCCATGATATTCACCTTCCCGGCACTATCTCCAAAGGCAAATGCATTCATAAGCAAATGTGGTGAAGAAAACTGATAGTGCCCAGTTATCAAAAGATATAACGTCTAGGGTCTTAAAGGTCTGAATGTAAACAAGCAGTCATGTAGATGAGAAGCAACAAAGCCCACGTTGAAGAAGCACACTAGCCCATGTGATAAGGAGGTGTCAATCGAATCAGGTATCAGGTGTCAAAGAACAAAAAATCATACTATTTTTAATGGGGAGTGCAGAGTGTGGGCACAATGCCCATCTGTAGGCAACTGGACATCCCCTTGCAGAAGAGTAGTGGGGAGGAGATGAGCCAATCAGGATGCAGTGTAGCAACGATGAAACATACACCTTTACTCTAGTTCTTTAATGTTTCCTACTCCCCCCATCATGATTCCAATTCTGCATTACAAATCCAGCTAGACCATAGGATGTGGACACTGGTACAGGTAGGAACTGGAAACACAGGAAATCCAGGACAAATGAACCCCTCAGGACCAGTGATGAGAGTGGCAATACCCGGAGGGTGGAAGGGAGGTAGGGTGAAAAGGGGGAACTGATCACAAAGATCTACATATAATCTCCTCCGAGGAGTACAGACAACAGAAATATGAGTTGAGGGAGACTTAGGACAGTCTAAGACATGAAAAAATAATAATATTTTATAAATTATCAAGGGTTCATCAGGTAGCAGGGGTGGTGAGGAGGGAGGGGGAAAATGAGAAAGAAAATGTTTCGAAAATGAAGATGGCAACAAATGTACAAATATGTTTGACACAGTGGATGTATGTATGGATTGTGCTAAGAGTTGTCAGAGCCACCATAAATTGAATTAAAAATTTCAAAAAATGAAAATATCAAGATAAAATTATCATACCCAAAGAAACAGAGTTTGTTCATTAGCAGGGGTAGGAGAGGAGCCCTGGAGGCATAATGTTTACCTGTTGGACTGCTAGCCACAAAGTCAGCAGTTCAAAACCACCAACTACTCTGTGGGAGAAAGATGGGACCTTGTGTTCTCTTGTAGAGTTACAGTCTCAGATACTCACAGGGGCAGTTCTACTCTGTCCTATAGGACCATTGAGTTTGGGTTTTTGGCTTCTTTGAAGTTTGGGGTTTTTTAATGCGTGGGAGGGGTGATAGAGTAATGGAGGAAAAGGGGGAGTGCTTCAGAAAAATTACTCAGAGACTCTGAGACAATGGCAAACTTTGATACTATTTGCTGGAACACAGGATACTGTGTGGATATTTGCTCTTGCCTTCTCTCAGATTGTTCCAGTGTCCTTCTGGGGTGGTATCACCCTCTTTGGGAAACACTGGGCTAGAAAGTAGACAGGTGAAGGGAAAGATAGCATTCTAAAAGAGAGGGAAAGCGAGTTTGGAGACAGAAAAAACTGTTGGGAAAATTTGATAGTTTGCTAAACTTGCTGAATAAAAAATGATGATGTGAAGTGTAAATGCCCAGCCTACTTCACAGTAAAAAGTTTTAAAATTAAAAGTCCTTATGTAATTTTTCTGACCTTTTTCTCACCAATGCAATTTTCTTGAAAACTTCCTAATAAGCCCCTGTGGTCATCCTGTATCATTTGAAGAACTCTATTCATATTACCCCTTTGGGATCCCCCAAACCAGGTGCCATAATCCTCAGCCAACCTCTCTCCCTGCCTTGAATTTAACTGCTCCAGCAGATATCCTTGGAAGCTGCTGTTTTGTTTCGGCATTTGTTTTTCAAAGCACACCCTAATGAGACTAAGACTAGTGTGTTTGTCTATAATATCCACTTATCACAGAAACATATTTAAACACATTTTGTTTGGAATAAACAGGGAAGCTAGGAGCAATATTGTTTTTAACTTGTTTCTATCTCTTTTAATAATCTATCTTTTTTGTGTGTGGCATCACTGCCATGGTGGGTGTATGAAGCCCAGCCTTGGGCTCCTGGAGGGCTGCTGCTGGATTTGAATTGTTAACCCTGTGGGCATTTCTATCTCTTTTATGTTAGCACTTGTATTTTTGTTAATTGTTCATGGTCATCTTAATATTAAATCAATGGCCCCTGATGCTGCAAAGATCAAATACTTGACTGCCAAGCCCAAACTGAGCGGTCGAACTCACCCAGTTATTTTGTAGATAAAAGACCTGGCAATCTGTTCCCATAAAGTTTATAGTTTATAGAAAGCACTCTGAGGCAATTCTTCTCACTCATATGGGGTTCTTATAAGTTGAAATCAACTTGACAGGAACAACAGTATTGAAAACAGAAGGTATCTGGGTACAGCTTCTCCCAGTGATGAAAGAAAGTGGACACCAAACCCAAAATTAGTTCATTGGAATTTAAGATAATAGTAGTGAGATCCTCCTTTAAACTCTTTAATCAAGTCTTCACCCAGTGATGACACTTGGCACACCTACATATAGGATAATGTCAAAATCATTCTCATGGCTAACTTTATGTGTCACCTTGGCTAAGCTATGCTGTTCGACACTTGTGTTGTTGCTGTCCCCCTGATGCCCAAAGATCTTTATAGCATTAATTTCCTTTCTGTATGCGAATTTCTTTTCCCCAGTCTTATGGTAGGTCTGCTAGCAACACATTCTTTTTGTTTTTATTCATCTCAGAATATCTTTTGCTCGTCATCTTGAAGGATTGTTTTACCAGATATAGACTTCATGGTTGACAGTTCCTTTCTTTCAGCACTTGAAAAATGTTGTGCTGTTTCCTTCTGGCAGCCATAGTTTTTGATGAGAAATCCTCTGACATCGGAATTGGTGTTCTTGTACAGATGATGCATTATTTCCTTCTGGCTGCTATCAAGACCATTTCCCCCCCTTTGTCTTTGATTTTCAGATTATGATTTGGTGTGGGGTTTTTTTGTGTAGGCTGTATCCTGCTGGGAGTTCACACAGATAAGAATCTGGAGGAGTGTGTTTTTTCACCAAAATTGGGGAGCTTTTTGCCATTATTTCTTCAAAAACTATTTCAGCCTCTCTGCATTTTCTCCTCCTACTTCTATAGTTGATGCTGCTATAGCCAATGAGCTCATACAGTAGTGCTGAACTTAGGTGGTAGGAAAAGTTTACTGCAGCCTACCTAAATAAAATACACATACACAATGAGATTTCTTCCTATGAACAACTGCTTGGTTTTACTTTCAGGTGGACTTTCCCTCTGTAATATCTATAATGAAAGTACTGGTCCAGATAGTGATTTCTTGATATTCAATTTCAGATACATTTCCCATGTGCATACACTTAAAACTGCCTCTGGTGTTAGCTTTTCTATCATCCTAATCTCATCAGTGGAACCAGTTGCTTCTCTTTATACATATAATAGCTAAATCGCAAATCCTTTCAATCATCAATGTTGATTCATTATAGCAATATTGATTCTGCTCAAGTTTAAGATGAGATTTCCTTTTTTCCAATATAAACTCTAGGTCACTTAATTTTATTCTGTTGAAAAATGACACCCAAGGACAACTCTTGAAGGATTAGGTAGCATAGATGGCTTGTATTAACTATTAACCTAAAGGTTGGCAATTGAAACCTACCTGGTGGTACTGCGGACAAAAGGGCTTTGCAGCCTGCTTCTGTTAAAGAATTATAGCCAAGCGTATCCGATGGAGCAGTTCTACCTTGCACACCCGGGGGTGCTGTTTATTGGAATGGATGCAAAGGCAACGAATAACAAAGAACAGCTATTTGAGACTGAATATATTAGTTTCTCATGCTTTCTATTGCAAGTAACGATGAAAGAAGTGTATTACAAGCAGGGATTTATTTTTCTCACTGAACAGGAAGCCTCTTGGTAGATTGCCACTGGTCTATATATACTTAGAGACTCATCTGTGCCTCAGCCAGCAGCTCTGTAGTCCTTCTGTTTCCCCTCCCATGGTCCTGAGATAACCACTGCAGCTTTGCGCATCATAAGTGAGGCCACTTGCATCTGTCCCTTTGCCCAAGGGAGAGCAAAAACATTTTAGACTCTCAAAATAGACTTTCGAAAAGGAGGCTGAGGGGGGAAAAGTGCAGTATTTAGTTTCTCTGGTCTCCAAATGGAGATCAGCCAGGATGAAGGACTTGAGCAGGAATCAGCCAGCTAGCTATAGTGGGAGAAGGCTTTGGAATTCTCTTTATTGATTGGGGCTTTGAGTTGAATTATTTAGAGGGGGAAAAAAAAAACTTAGTCTTCTGAGGAAGGGGTCTAACATTTCTTTAGATCTTATTGATTTAAATGTTGCTTCCCACTCTACTGATATCAGTTAAATTATTATTAAGTATGTAAAGTTTCTTATTGCCATATTGAGTTGTTGCCTAAATCTCCTGAGTGCAGCAATTTTTCTAAAATAGGTTTGAAAAGAGAAAATTAGCTTAAATGTTTAATTAAGGCTTTTATTTTTGACATTCTTAAATTTGTACATTTGGGGTTACTTTTTGAGTGATTCGGCTTTATTAATAAGTCATGGTAACTTTCATGCTCTTGTAAGTCTTGAGCTCTAAGATCTTGCTGTACCTGAGGCAAATTTATTTTTCTGAGATGTTTGCAGTATCTACTCAATGGATTCTTCCCTATGACAACACAGTGAAGATGAAAAGAGAAAAACAATTTCTAAAATAAATATAATGAAAAGGAAAAACAAATAAGTATTTTTGAATCAGAAGCAAGCTAGTCTAAAACTTGGTCAGACAGGAATCTGCATGACCATTTAAAATAATGTGTGGTACTGAACTTACCATTAATTTACCATTAATTTCAAAAATATTAAAAAATGATAAGGATTGTCAAATGGCCTTGGAATATTAAATATTAGAGTCTTCAATATTGTTTTCTAGTAGCTGCTTGGCTTTAGAAACTACAGTGTTCTTTCATAATACCTGGGCTGCTTTTCACAGCTGGTCTCTGGATGCGATGGTGAGGATCTGGTCAAGTCCTCTCCCCTCCAGGAAATGGCTGTGGTCTTGCTTAGGTGCTATTCAGTCCGTTCTGCCTGAGACCTACCCCGTGTACAATAGAATGAAATCCTGCCCCCTTCTGTGCTCGGCATGATTGTTATGCGTAAGCCCATTGTTGCACCTACTGTTTCAGTCCAACTTGTCCAGGGCCTTCCTCTTTGGGGCTGCCCTTTCGCTTTACCAAGCATGGTGTCCTTCTCCGGGGATTGGGATTTCCTGATTACAAGTCCAAAGTACTGAGACGAAGTTCCACCATCCTTGCTTTTAAGGAGCATTCCAGTTGTACATCTGCCAGGACAGATGTATATGTTGTTTCGGCAATCCATAGTACTTTGGGGGCCAGCACCAAATTCAAATGCATCAACTGTTCTCTAGTCTTCCTCATTCCATGTTCCACTTTCACATGTGTCCTAGGCAGTGGCGACGGTCACATTTCAAGTTACTGAAAGCAAGAGTAACAGTTCAACTCCTATCATTTAAGCAGGAATGGTGAAATTATGGCTTTTATCTAAGAGGACACATACAATAGGAGTCCCAGTGCTTAAATCTGGATCCAAGAGTTGCTACTTAACATTAGGTGAGCGAGTTTGGGAAAATTACTTAAACATTGAGCCTCAGTATCCAAATTATAGAACATACAATGATGGCACATACTCATAAAGTTTCTGTAGGGATTGAAGAGTTTAATGTTTCTAAAGTGTTTAGAGCAATAAATATCAGCTATTTTTGAAACAGAAATTATATGTATACCTGCAGAGATGGCTTTCTAGCCCATGGTCAGCTGTGAGCTTCCTACCATGCATTTATTTCCCCCCACATTTCCCAGGTATTTGTCAAACATATGAGCTTGGAAGAATAGCTGAAAATGAAGCATGTGTACTGGAGAGAAGATAAAGGGCCCTGCAATCCCTGAAGCTGATGACTAAAGCCTGCTTCTCACTTTGGGTTAGATTTTTAAGCCTTGACCACCTATTTGTTAATCAGTGTGCGCATTGATAAAATCACTTTTCCATTTTTTAGCAACAAAGAAGGAGTATCAGCTGTTAATTTGATGTAAAGTGGCTAGGAGAGTCTGGCTTGGACTGCTGTCCTTAAAACAGTTATGTCACAAGTGAAATAGAACCAGGGAATGGAGAGCATGGATGTAGGGATAGTATGGCCCTGACTTTAATGTTTGCTAAGACATAGACCTAATTTCTATGGCTTGAAAATGAATAGCATTTCACAGTCCCTGGGACAAAGGGCAAGTTCATGTGCCATCCTGTACATAACAAATGTTATAATAATGGTAAATTTCAGGTGTACAAGTTTGTTTGTGTGCTTCTCTCTCTCTCTCTCTCTCTCTGTGTGTGTGTGTGTGTGTGTATGGATGGAAGACATTTGAAACACATGCTCTATGAACTGGGATATTATCCCATACAAATCCCTAAGCAATATGTCTATGGTATAGAATTCAAATTGAAATTTAGAGTTGGTATTTTGACAGTGCAGTGGAATTTTCTAAGCTATATTAATTAGAATGATGACGGAAAATGAACTTAAAAGTGTGTTGATTTGAATTTGGATGTGGGAATTCACAACCCACAAATGAAGCCCTTTTACAGAGTTTTATTAATATTTTCTGTACATGCTAGAAGCACTCAGTTTAGGGATTAGGGCCTGCTGATGAACATGTAGCTAGCTAATGCTCAATTACTAGACAATACTCTTGAAGTAGAAACTTTCGTCACCAATTTGGGTTTAGGAATCTCAGAAAATAATTTGTTTTGGTTATTTTGAACTACAAGCTTGGTTTCATATATTGTGGGTTGTCCAAATTTTTTGCAATATTGGTGGTAATTATGTTTAAAATAAAAGATCCTGTTATTTGGTAGGCTTATTCATTGTCTCTAGCAGGACAAAATGTTCTGAGAAAAGTGTGTGTGTGTGTGTGTGTGTGTGTGTGTGTGTGTGTGTAACATGCTGCTGCAATAGTGACCTGGAAAGGAAGGACCAGTTTTGTGGGCTGTCAGGCCTAATCCACCACTTCCTTTCTCCTTGGGAAATAGTGGAAATGGGAAGCAGCCTGTACTGCTGTAACCAGGCTTGGGAGTTGGGACCACATAGTAGATTTAGGAGCCATTTGATAGGAATATGGTATATTCCTTATTAGTTCTCGTCTCCTAAGTGGAGGTGAGATTGGCATGAAATTTTAGCATCACCTATCCTCTTACTTTCTGAAGACATCCAATCACAGGCATTTTTTCCTTTCTATGCTGTCTATTGCAGTATATTAAAGGAGTGGTGTGTGTTTCTCTTTAGAAATGTATATGAGGGAGCTTGATATTTCTACAGTATCCAAGGACGTGATTGATCAGTGGCTAGCAGTTTTTGACTTTTTAAAATTTCACTTAGCTTGTAATAAATATTATTGTGTTTTATAAAAGCAGTAGTCTGAAATGGGTTGGATAAACAAGTAAACTTGTCTCTGCCTGAGATGGTTTGAGGAACGCTGTGCTATTCGATGCCCCTTACTTCCTATTACCATTGTCTTCGTATTCATGCAGCCTTTTAAAAGTATATGCCTTCCCAGTTTGTCTGCCTCCCATCTTGCTGTCCAGTCTGTCATTTTCTTTTTAATATCAGATGTAGAGAGGCGAGTTAATTATATATTCCCATAAATCCGTTCGTGGCACAATGTCATCATTGATCTGTACCAGTTCTCATTTTTGTTTTACATATTTTCAGTCTCCACCATTGCTGACCCCCAATCTCATTCCTTCAGTACGTTATGTTATACAGGCTTCTATACAAATGTTTTCATTCGTTAACCTGTGAGTATCCTTGTAAAATATGTGGCATTTTTCAATATGATATATGCTTATACTGTATGATACTATGCTATACACATCAATTTTGACTTAGCAACATGTTTGAAGTATCTATGTTGATATATACACACACATACACAGATAAACTCAAAAAGTATTGCTACTGGGTTTCCTAGTTCTTACATGCATAATTTTTTTTTTTGTTTTTTGGGCATCACTGCACTCAGGCGGTGGGAGTAGGAGGCCCAGCCTTTGCTCCGTGGCGCTGGAATTGAACCTCCATCCCAGTGGGCCGCAGTCCCGTGCACAAACGCTACGCCACCGGGGCTCTGCCCGCATAATTTTATTTTTAATAAGACATATTTAAACATGTCTCTGCAGTCAGTGGGTAACTGCAAATGTTCTCTCAGGAATACACTTGTCCTAATTTTGTTAAAGTGTGTTTAAAAATGATTAAGTCAAAACAGTGGCTTCGGAGGTGATCTGCTGGTCCAGTTAAATACAAGGTAGGAGAAATCAGCTCGGAAGGTTTTGATGACCGTTTTGGGGGAGGGTGGCTACCAATCCATTTTACTCAATATGGATCACTTTTCTCAAAGAATGCAGGATGATCATGGGGGGGGGCATATTGAGAAGTGTTAAGAAAATTGAAAGTGCATTGGTCAGAAGTCCAGCAAAGTTGTGCTGAGGAATTATTTTTTCATTGCAACAATGCACCAATTTATTCTCTGCGGAAAGCAAGGGCTGTCCGTTAAAGTTCTATTACCCTATGCATCCCAGAATGCTAATCTTACCTGTTTAGACTTTTTCTCTTTAACAATTCCAAGAGCATTGCACTGCATCCCATTGGGCATGTGCACCATCATTTGTTTATCTATTCTTCCACCGATGGGCATTTAGCTTGTCTCATTCTTTTGGCTTTTGTGAATTGTGCTGTAATGACCATGGTTGCGTATATCCATTCATGCCATTCCTCTTATTTCTCAAGAATATTTAACAAGCAGAGGGATTTCTGGGTCACCTGATATTTCTAGTCTTTACTTGTTGATGAAGCACCACCCTGCTTTCCAGAGTGGTGGCACAATTTTACAGTCCCACCAGCATTGTATAGAATTCTAGAGCTTCTGTAATCTCACCAATATTTATTTTCTGAGTTATTTTTGAAAACTTTTTTACTAATCAATGATTTAGCTTTGCTATTCAAACAATAATTTGTATCTCAAATAGCTAATGATTGCAAACATTTCTTCATGTTTTGTTAGGTCATCTTTTATGAAGTATCTGTTTATGTTCTGTGCCCACTTTAAATTGAATTATTTTTGTTATTGTTATAGAAGTGTTAAAGTTTTCTACATTTTTAGAAATTAGTCCTTTGTCTGATATGTCATTGCCCCATTTTTCCCCTCATCGATGGGGTCTCTTATGCACATAAGTGTCCTAAGTTGAGGAGGTTCCTGTCATGTAATTTGCCTTCTGTTCCTTGCATTTTACTGTATCAGGCATTTACTATGCCTGATAATGTATTTATACGATGTATGAATTGCTATTAAATCTCTACCTGGGGCTGTGCCCTGGTGGTGTAGTGGTTGAGTGCGGGACTGCGGCCCATTGCCCTGGCAGTTCAAATCCAGCAGCAGCTCTCCGGGAGCAAGACTGGGTAGCTCTCACGACCACCAGAGGGTAGTGATGCCACCCCAAAACAACAACAACAACAACAACAAATCTGTCCCTGTTTTTTTGTTGATTTTGATAGTTCTAGGTTTTACATTTAGGTCTTTGACCAACTTGACTTTGTTTTTAATATGGTTTGAGATATGAGTCTTGCTTCATTCTTCACCAAATTGATATTCTAGTAGCAATTGTTAAAGAAGCTATCTTTTTCTCATTTAATGTTTTTACTTTTGTACAAAGAGTGGCTGACCTTAGACTGATAGATCTACTTCTGTTTGTGATTTTGTTCCATTGGTCCACGTGACTATCGTTGTACCAGTACCAAGCTGCTCTGACTACGGCTTTGACAGCTGTACAGTAGATTTTCAGATTAGGAAGTAAGAGTTTTTCTTCTTTGTTTCATTAGTAGAGTCCTTTGCTTATCCTGAGTCTGTTTCCTTTCAATATAAAGTGGATGATTAGTTTTTCCCTCTCTTTAAGGAATAATGTTGGATTCTAGATTAAAAAGCAAACTCACTGCCATTGAGTCAAAGCAGACTCATGAGTGACTCTATAGGACAGCATAGAACTGCTCCTCTGATGGTGCCAAGCTGTAACTGGTTACAGCAATAGAAAGCCCCTTCTTTCTCCTGGTGACTTCACACTGCTAACTTTGTAGATTGTAGCTCAATGGGTAACCACGACATTGCCAGAAATCTAGATGGGGATTGCAGTATATCTGTAGATTCTTTTGTGTAGCATTAATATGTCCACAATGTCATCTTATAAGTCATCTTATCCATGAACATGGTATATTCTTCCATTTATATAGATCTCTTGGTTTCTTGCAGTATTATTTTCTCATTTTCTTTGTGGAGGTCTTTTGTTTTTCTTGTTAGATCTATTTCTAAGTATTTCATCTTTGGGGTTGCAGTTGTTAGTTTACTTTCATCGTTAGCATAAAAAATTCCAACTGATTTTTGTATGTTCATTGTATGTTGTGGAACCATTTAATTAGTTCCAATAATTTTGCTGAGTCTTTAGGATATTCTAGGTCTAGGGGCATATTAAATTTATTTCATGTTACTTCTTCGCCTATTTGGATGTCGTTAAACTTCCTTTCTTGTGTCTTCTTAGCTCTGTCTAATGCTTACAGCACAATATTAAATGGGAGTGGTGATAAAGGTCTTCTGGTTTCTATTCACCAAGGGAATTCTTTTGGTTTGTTATCATTGAGACTCATGTAGACGTTTGGCTATATATAGACCTTAATTATGTTGAGCAATTTCCCACCTGTCCCAATTTTTTGAGTGTTTTAATAATTATGTCATTATAGTTATGCTTTCTTATTCAGTTGACCTTTAATCTTTATTAATGCTCTTCTTTTTCTCTCATGCTTGATTTTGCCTAAATGTCTATTTTATCACAAATGAATATTATCACTCCTGTTCATTTTTTATTGCCATCAGCTTTATATATTTTCCCATCCTTTGATATTTTTGTCTGCTTTTGTCTTTGTGTTTAAAGTGTATCTTTTGTAGACAACATATTGATGGGTCCTGCATTTTTATACATTGTGCTACCTGTCTCTTGACTGGTGAATTTAATCCATTTACATTCAATGTCATTGTTGATAGGTACAAATTTATTGCTGTCATTTTATGTGTGTGTGTGTGTGTGTTTAGTGCTACTGTTTTCTCTATTATTACATACTTTTCTGTGCTGAGTTCATTTTGTTTGTGGGTTTCTTTTAATTTTATTCATTGCTTTTGTTTTAGTGCTTACTAGATCCTTATGACTTTCTTTTTTTTTTTGAAGAGGTTAATTTTCTTTGAGGCCAACTTGTGTGTTAGGTTGGATTTTCTAGAAAAGAGAAAGCAGTGACATTGTTATGTCTTTGTATATAGAATTATAGGTGTAATATAAACCTAATTTTATTGGGGGCTCTTACAGATCATATAACAATCAAGAAATAGCTTGCATAGTGGTAGAATAGGAGAATCTAGTTCAAATTAAGTCAGGCTTCTCCTTACTCGTGCTAGCTGACGAACAGGAAATAGTATGATGAAGCAGCCCACAGTTGGTCACAGGTTGGTGGATACAGATATCCAAATTCATCTGAATGAATCCACCATCAGTAGTCCACTGACAGCTCCTGGATTAGCAGGTGACACAGCAGGAGATCAAAGAAAGAGGCACAAGGTAGCAGAAAGTCAAGGGGCAAAGAGGATTCTGTTCAGTTTCTCTCTCATACAAAAGGACTTATGAAACCAAGGACGTTTTATCAGGCTGCCATTCCAATTGATAGACTGAGCTCTGCCCCTACTCTTACCCTGGAGTGTCTAGTTTATATAATCCCTGTAACATCCTATGTTTTACTATTTCTTTCCAAATTACAAAAATGGTTCTATCTTGAACTCTCCTTATCTTCTGCTACATTTGAAAGTTCGTTGACTACACTATTCTTTCTATTTACTTTATAATTGTTTTCATTGCAAATTGATATTTTTGGTTCCCCATTTTCAAACTTGTAGATTTAACTTTGGCTACTTCTATATATGGGTTGATTTTCAGGTTATATTTTCATGTATGTTAATAATCAGGTTGTTTACTATTGTTGGTTTTTTAAACAAATGACTACCCTTTTTATTTCTTGCAATGCTGCCCTGATTTTTAGAAATTCCTTTAGTATTTGTTTATCTGTGTTTTCTAGGGTCAGGGGACCTGATCCTAAAGTAGTTCTTCTTGGTTCACGTGGTGGCTTAGGTGTCAGGGTGTTTGTTCTTAGAAGGAATTCATTAGGACACGAGATGTCAATGGGGACAATGTAGCTGGTTATATACAGAGTTCCTGCCTCCCCAAAGGTGACAAGAACTACATATTCTGTTTGTCTAGTGAGGGATAAATCATGTGCTTTCAGACATAGGGACGGTGGACCAGGCATCCACCATTAAAACATTGCTCATACCTCAGGCAGAATAAAGGTTGCAGGAGCAGTTATGTAGGAGTAGGGGTGAGAATAGGATGTATTAGTTACCAGTATTAGGAGGGTGTGGGGAACAAGGGAACATGTCATCTTTCTTATCACCAATTACTATGTACCAGGCCATTATTTGGAAGGCATACTTCTTGCAAAAGTTATATGCTATGCTGCGTTAGACTCAGTGTTAAATCACACATCTTTCTCTTCTCTCATGGAATTTGTTCTCCTAGTCAGTGTGTTAGTTGTTTGCCCTTTCCTCTGAATCTCAAGGTTCTAGGATTATCATGTTTCATTATGTCTCTTGTGTATTTCATGCAGAGAATCTATGTACAGTTTGTCTAGTTTTCCATCTTGATAAAAGTCCATCAAAATTATATTTTCTTACCCGTGGTAGTTAAATAATCTGTTGTCAATTTGAGACTTAAGAGTGAAGGGGTGGAGTTTAGCATGTCAATCAAGTCACAGCTTGATGACCTCATGTGAGGCACTAAGGAGATAAATAGCTCTCTGGAGGTGGGTCGCAGGCTCACTCCCTTCAAGACACTCCTGTTGACAAGCCACATGGAGCTATTCTGATGGAAGCCACAGCCTTGAAAGTGGAGTAGCCTTGTGGAGATGCACACCAGAGCTAAGATGCTTCCACCACCACTGGATGCACAAGAATTTCTATCCACTGGCCTATGATCTCCCTGTACTTGGTGTCAATGCATGTGTTGCGTGAGTCTGAAGAGGAATTTGCAGACTGGTACTGGACATATGGGCTTATATAGGATTTTTGAGCTTGATCTAGATGGGGCTGCGATGTTTTCTTAATGTACAATTGCTCTTTATATAAAGCTCTTTCTTAGATACATATGAATGTCTATGAATTTGCTTCTCTAGTCTACTCAGACTAAGACATTATCCATGTCTGCAGATACTAACTTGCGTCTAACTTGCCCACATACTATATATTCTCATATATATGCCTTTATTGGCTACTATGAGAATATCATATATATGATATCTCAATATTTCAGAGTGAGTTTGTTGAATCAAAGAGAATACACAGCCTTAATTTTGCTAAGTAGCACCATATTGCTTTCCAGAATGACAGTCAGCTAATTCACCCATCAGTACAGTAAAACAGGAATCCTGCTTCTTCATATTTTCTTTATCCCTAGATATTTTCCAGCGCTTTAATTCTTGGCATTATGATGTCATCTATTAAATGGTATTAAGTCCCTCTGGAACTTTGTTATGCAAAATAGCCTTTCATTATACTTTTTTCCTTGATTAAGGACTTTCAGTGTTCTTTAATATCCCATGAGACATATCGAGTTTCTGATTTTGGCATTTAGTGTTCTCTATGGATTTCATATGAAATGTTCAACCTTAATTTACTACTGGTGGTGTAGCAGTTTGAAACACGCATACATCCATACAATCTCAGAAACTCACAGAGGGCAATACCCTGTTCTGCAAGATCGCTCTGAGTCTAGATTGACTGCATGATCATGAGTTCATTACTGTAGAAAGTCCCTCTGAATCTAGCTGAGACCTGCTGTGCCATGCTATAGACTTTAGCAAAGTTGCTCTTAGTTTCTCAGTGTATGCTTCAATGCTCAGTTTAAGGCCTAAAAAAAGACCTAGATCCTATAAAATTTGCGTTTCACTTTTGCAATTTTCTAGTGTAATCCTTTGAATTGTTACAGCCCTCTTCTATATGCATGGAATTTGCAATTTGCTACACTGGATTGCCAAAAATTATATCCTAAAAATGGATAGTGTATTTTTATTCAAAGAATTTTGATTGAATACCTATCAGGTCCAGGGTTAAATTCTGAATAAAGAATAAGAGCAACTGGAGCCCTGCTTTCTTGGACTGACAGATAAGAGTGTTAAAAACTACTCTTGACCCAAAATCTAAAATCATACTTGTTTCAGACACTAGTCCCTAAAATTTATAGAAAACTTTAATTCCTCAATAAGAAAAAAGAATTCAATTAAAAAGTTGGTAAAGGATATGGATAGGTAGTTTACCAAAATGACATCCTAACAAACATGAAAAAAAGCTCCTGGCCATTAGATATCTGGGAGATGCATTTGGGAGATGCAAATTAAGAAAACCGTGACATATCACCTTACATTGACAATGACAGTCCACCTCAGAAAAGCAGAAATCAGCATATCTTGGAGAAGATATGGAGAGATTAGCACTCTCATACCCTATTGTCGTACTTTCACTTCTATCAAGTCAATGCTGACTCATAGCAATCCCCTGTGAGTTTCTGAGACTGTAGCTGTTTGCCGAATAGAAAGCCTTGTCTTCCTCTCACAGAGCTGCTGGAGGATTTGACCTATCGACCATAAGGATCACAGCCCAACGTGTAACCACAATAACACCAAGAGTAGTAGTTGTGTGAATATGTATAGCCATATTGGAAAGTGATATGCAGTTAACCTCAAACAACTGGGGATAGAAATGCCATATGATACAGCAGTGATTCTGCTGGGTATATATTCTAAAGAGGTAAGAGCCATAACATGAACAGACATGTGCACTACCATTTTCATTGCAGTTCTGCTAACACTAGCAAGAAGTTGGAAATGACCCTAATGCCCATCAGTAGAAGAATTAATAAAGAATCTTTGGTACATTTGTGTAATAGAATTATAAATTTGTATAAAAACCACAAAATACTTCATGACATAGATGAACCTGGAAGTATTATGCTGAGTAATGTCAATCTAAAAGGACAAATATTTTATGAGAACACTACTGCACATGTAAAACCCCAGACAGACATCTTTCCAAAGGGAAAGGATTCTCAAGGGAAGGAGTACAAGGTTGGGAAAATGTAGCCATGGACATCATAATGCCAGGTATTGACTTTTTTGAAAAGGAGGATGGAGGTTCACAGAGAAGCAGAAGAGAAATCAGGGGGTTGAGGTGTGCTGGAATACAATGGGACAGGATTGATGAGTGCTCTGAAATGTTGAATGTAGAGTTGATGGTCTGATATGTAAGCCCTTCTACTTAATTCAAAATAGAAATTCATTAAAAATCTTGAAAATAATGGAACACATTTTGTAACTCATAAAATCATCAAAGTAGATAGAAGCATATCAACAATTATTTAATCAAATATAGAAAATTAAGCTCTAAGTTCTGGAAAGCATTGCATATTAATTATAAAAATGTTCTATAAAATGTATTTGTGGAAGAGAAAATTTTAGCTCACAAGTTGGTTACTAAGGGAATAAAATTTGCTACATTTTTACTGGCACTCAAACCCAGCTCTTTCTAAAAGTCAATATCAGTACTTTCCCTGGAGAAGCTAATAAATGCTAATGGGCAGACAGAGTCACACATTTTCTCTCTCTTAGTCCTAACCTCTGTCCCATGAGGCTGGCATTGTTCTCACATTTGAGGGGACAAAGTCACAGGACTCTGGATAATTGGAGTAAATAGTAAGTGTACCCAGAACCACCATATATATACTATTTCAATGCTCCCCTTGCATATGACAGGTTTTAATCTTACAGGAAATTTTCACCTAATACCAGTCCCCATGCTCAGTATAAACAGAGTCAATCATTTAAGAATTCAACCTGTACAAAGCAACAACTTGGGGATTGCGGTTTGCAGCTGGGCAATAATGCTCACACAAGCTGCTTAAAAGTTCCTTATATTCTTTTTTAAAAATTTATTTATTTATTTATTTATTTATTTTTAGGCATCACTGCCCTCAGGTGGTGGGAGTAGGAGGCCCAGCCTTTGCTCCTGGGAGCTGGAATTGAACCTCCAACCCAGTGGGCCACAGTCCTGCGCACAACCACTATGCCACCGGGGCTCAGCCCCAAAGTTCCTTATATTCTATGCTATTGGATAAATTATTGCTATTATCAATGCAATCGCCTTCTACCCCAGGGAGATCATTGACAATGTTTTTCTTTTTTGGGTCCTTTTTTTTTTTCTTAGTGGTTTTTGTCATGAAATGATAATATGACCACTAATTTAAATTAGATTCATTCATTATCCCTAGATAAGCAGATACATTTTGGACTCCCACTTAATTCTAGCCCCAATCCAAGAACAGTTCGTTCTTATAACATGACCCTACTCAGTAGATACTCAAGATATCACTGAAGAGAAGCACACTACCTCAAAATCTGGTGAAGAAAGCAGATAGTGCCCGGTGATTAATTGGATTAAGGTCTGGAACCTTAAAGGCTTATTTTCAAGCTACAAGCCCTTTAAGTGGGCATCCACTAAGTCCATATAAAAGAAGCACATCAACCTGTGTGATCCAAAGAGGACCATAACAAAATCCAATGATGACGAAAGGAAAAGTTTCAGAGCTTAAATTGTGAATACCCAATTTGTAGAAGCCTATGGAAAGCAGTAGAAGCCCAAAATCCATCTGCAGAGTATCTGGTCAGATTAAACCTGTGTCAGGTCCCCTCTTGCCACAGGTGAGGTATGTGAACAGCTTTTTTATCAGACAGAGATTATTGTAAACTTGATTGTGGTGGATGGAACAATGATATAATATGATACCTGATCAGATGTCCACCCTCTAGACCCAACCTGAATTTGCTCTATGTTTAAATATTTCTCTCATTGTATGACAGAAATATCGATTCTCTCTTTTTAAAATATATTTAAGGCAGTCTTTTTCTTACACTTGTTACTTTTAACTTTACATTATTATTATTTTCTCTTTTTTTGTTTTTGTGGCATCACTGCCCTCTGGTGATGGGAGTAGGAGGCCCAGCCTTGCTGCTGGATTTGAACCTCCAACCCAGTGGGCCGCAGTCCCATGCACAACCACTATGCCACCGGGGTTCAGCCTATTATTATTATTTTCTTTCTACTTGTTTTGCTTTTCGTTGTTGCTGTTATGTTTCATAGTTTATGAAGCACAGGAGTGCTTAGACATTCTCAGGGGCAGAGGTGGGGGCTGGAGAGAGGGTGAGAGAAATTGGAGAGCAAATGAATGCAGGAGAGGGCAGGGAGCACTAGAACAGATTGCGATGATGCACATTCAATGCTTTAAAAGAGACTTAACTATGGAAGCGTATGATATACAAGTTTCATATAAATAAAACTAAAAGCTAAATAAAATTAAAAGACCTTGAAAAACCACTCTTGACAAGGCCACCATGTTTCCAAATTAGAAGTTAAATTTCAAACTTCATCTCATTTGATAGGTGGCCCCTTCTTCACATGCTTTCTTTAAATAGCTACCGGGATACTAAACTCTCTTGGTTTTCTTCTAGTGTCCCCAGCTACCTCTTTGTAGTTCCCATGTGCTAGTCCTACCTCATGTCCCAAAAGTAGCCAATGAGATTACTTAGAACACAGTTTTGAACTTCTATTCTGTACTGTCACTATTCAATCCAGGATTATAATTTCAACTACCATTTATCAGTTGATGTATTTTTATATCCAGCACTGATTACTCATTTGAATGTCAGACTTATACTGCCTTCAGCATCTCCACTTGCTTGTATGATTGGTATTTAAAATTTAATATGTCCAAAGTAGATTTCTGGATTCTTGTGTGTAGCTCTTACTCATACAAATTTTCTCCCACTGTTTTGTACCCCAGTGCATGGCAACTCCATCTGTCCAGTTACTCCGGCCCAAATATTGGGAATCATTAACATCTTGCACCCCCCATCCCACATCACATATAAAATCTGATCACAACTACTATCGCCACTTCTCTACCTGCCACCCCTTCCCCGATTGGCCTTTTCTCTCTAAACTAGGCCACGGTTATCTCAGGCCAGTTTCCTGTAGCACAGCCAAATTGATATCGCTTTCATTGTGGGGAATGCACTTGACTGCCAGCTCAACCAATTCTGCCTGTGTAATTCAGTGACACATGCTTTAACTTATGAAACCACGATCACTATACTTTGCCACATAATCTCACCACCTTTATATAAATTCAGTACCCCTCAGCAAAATTTCTCACTTTCCCCCTGCCATTTTCCCTTGATAACCAGGGCAGTTTTTAGTTTCTATGTATTTATTTAGCGAGCCTTGATGGTGGTGTGGTTATGCATTGTGCTGTTAATGGCAGTATCAGCCGTTCTAACCACCAGCTGTGCTACCGGAGAAAGACAAGGCTTTGCACTCCTGTAAGGAGTTGTAATCTTGGAAACCTATCCGACAGGGTCACTATGAGTTAGAATTGACTTGTCGGTGCTGAGGTTGGTGTGGTGCGTGGTGAGGTGAGTTAAGCATTAGGGTGCTAGCCGCAAGGTTGGTGGTCCGAACTCATCAGCTGCACAACAAGACTGATGCAGCAGACGGCTCCCTTGACTTTCACAGCCTTGAAAATGCCATGGGACACTTCTGCTCCGTTCTGTAGGGTCACTGTGACTCAAAAGCGACTCAGCAGCGGCCTTGTATTTAGTTATATATTTGTTTATTTTGTATAAGTAAGACGATGCAGTGTTTGTCCACTTGTGAGAGATTTCTTCACTCAGCGTGATGATTTGAAGTGGTGACAAGTGATGGCAAGCACCAGAGCTCCATTCTCTATGGCTGCACAATACCCTGTTGTCTTGTGGGAAAAAAGTTTCGGGGTGTCAGAAACCCTTGGGGACACTTTTTTCCTGTCAATAGAGGGTCATTTTGAGTTAGTATCAACTCAATGGCAGTGAACTGAGTTGTAGAATATGACATTGTATGCATGGACCATATTTTATGTTGACATTCATCTCATTTTTGTTGTTCCCACATGGCTACCGTAAAAATTCTGTTACGTGAGCAGAGTTTGCATCCTTGCTCAAAAAAAATCCAACAATTTTTAAATTTCTAAGGCTCTGGCTTTTAGTTACTTTTCTTCCAAACCATTTTATTAGGGCATGATCCAGGCATCATACCATTTAATAGTTTGATCATATCAAGAAGGGTTGTACAATCACTACCATAATCACTTTCAGTCGGGTTACTCTCTTCACCTCATGTCTCAGTTGAAGAGTCTCTAGACCTGTCTGAAGCTCTAATAATATGGTTTCATGCAAGGTAGGACTGAGTAGGGGAGACGGCATGGCAGTCCTGATTGTGGGAGCTAATGGGAGGGTGATTGTAAGCAATTCTTTCATGGATCCTGAAGATATATGACAAGAAGGAGTGAAAACAGTAATGAGGGAGAACTCAGGGCTGAAGAAATCATTCTCCCTCTTTCACAGGTGACAGATTTGAGTGCATTTCTGTCTGGAAAGAGCCCATGAGAAAGAGAGATTTAGTCTGTTGGTCACTGACTGACAAAGGATGCAAGAAAATCAATATTTCTGCAAGGAGAGGCACAAGGTCTGGAACAGTCTGAAACTGTAAATTGACTGAAGTCATGTCCCCTTACGTAGTTGTCTGATTCCTGTCCATCATTTCAACCATTCATATGGGTACTCTGTCATACTTGCTAATCCTCTAGCAATCTCTGTTTCTTGTTTGCTTTCTCTACTCCAAGGGTTCTCATCTCTGCAGAGGGACCTAGCCCACTTAAATAAAATTTTATGAGACGCCTGGTAGTGCTGGGTCTCCACTTATATTCCAGTAGTGTGAAGGAGGTGTTTCAATCATTTAAATGTGAGGCTCTTCATAATATTGATTTCCTCCCTTCCATATTCAACTTCATACTCCCTTCCTTCAAACTTGAACTTACCCTATTTATTAGACTCATCCCTCTCATGCCCCCTCCTGGTAGTTGGTGTCAGTCCAGCTACAGCTCATTATTCTTAACCCTGCGTAGAATACTTATGCCTCTCTTCTCCTATCGAATTCAACCCAGCTCTACAAACCCAAGAAATTATTCACAAAGCCTTAGCGCTGCTACCCAAGCCAATAGTCTATGACTCTATTTGGAAATATGAAATTTGAAATTTGTAGGGGGTCGAGTTGAATAAACTTAAGTTTAGATGAAGGTTTTCTTAGTTTCTGTGTAACTGTGGGTGTGCACACCTACCTCTTTCTGCCTTGATTTCCTCATTAGTAAAATGACAGTAATAATACTTATCAAATAATGCTGCAATTATAAAATGAAATAATATATCAAAAGCACAAGAATGGTTCTAGCTCATCATAAGTGATAAAAAGGCAGTTGTAATATTTTATACTTTTATGTAGTTAAGTTTTACCTCATCTCCAAGGTTGTCTATTTTTTCTTTAGGGCATGGTCTAAGTCTTAACGCTGATCGTACTGGTATAAGGCTCACTATGTAATAAATGCTTAGCACATATTTTTCGGTTTGACCAAAAGTGAGTCTCTGCTTACCCCAGATTACTTGCTTTATGAAGGGTGATGTTGTTAGCCAAGTTTAGCCTACTTTGGCCACATTTTGGGGTGTTTTGGGCCTAAAGGCAGTTAGATAAGCATTGAATAGCTAACCATAAGGTTGAAAAATGGTTCAAGCTCTTCTGTGGTAGAAAGATGAACCAGTCTCCTTCCATGAAGATGGGAAGCCCTGGGCACCTTACATTGCAGTAAGTTGGAATCTGCCCCTTGGCAGTGGCTTGGGTGGGTTTGGTATCCTGCTAGGGCTTTGTATGAAACTGTTGTCTTGGCTGTATTCAGTTTTGGCAAAAGTTTCTTACATTTTTATTGTGTCTATAGAATTAGTTATTATTTTTTAACAGTTACTGAAATGTTCTAGTGGCCTTTACTCAATGAAAGCCAAGGGTGGTATGATTTCCTGGTTTATATTGTAAATTATAATAAAATGAACGCATATGTGGTTTAAAAAACACAGAAAAAGGGTGAAAAATAATTTGGCTTCACAAACCTGAGAAATAAAGTGCAAAATAATTATATATTACCTATTAGAGAAAAGTTATTCTTAAAATGTACCTATTCCAAGAAGGTTATAAATACATTATTCTAATGTTTTTTTTAAGAATTAAAATCAAAAGAAAGAAAAAATGAAATATTGTCTTTTCTTCTATGTGAAGTTTTCCTGTTGAGGAGCAGGAGGTAATATGGCAACTCTTCTGAAGAGAAAACTCAAGGAGAGTTTTCACTCTTCCCCCCCACCCCCCGCCAATTCAGCAAAGGAAGTATAGGTGGCTTTACCAGTGCATTCGGTCAGCACCTCCACTCCTGGTGATTACTGCTTTTTCCCTTTACCAAGGAAATGGGGACCCACAGAGGTTAACTGCCTCTTCCAGGTGGCAGTAAGTGGTGAAGCCAGAAGCAGAACAAATCTGGCCAGCACCAGCAAGTCTGGGCTTTTGTTTTTATATGCATGTGTCGCGATGTCTTGGCATTCCAAATCATAGCTGATAATATAAAGAACACTCATGCAATAGCAGATCTGCATAAAAATAAAATCAATGTTTCAAATTCGGTTGAAGGTTTGGTATGTGTACACTCACCCTAAGCTTATGTTTCTATCTCCTTTTGTAGAGAAACTCAAACAGCAGTAAAGACACATCAGTTATACTCACTCTATAAAATGTAATATTATTACAGACGTCTAAAATGATTTATATCAGAAAGGAAAAACCGAAAAAAAGTTGAGCAAAACTGAAAGGAGGTAGTAGACAATCATTTAAAAAGTGATAATTCCAATATGTAAAGCTTGAAAACATTTAAAAATGTAGTTATTTATGAATCCTTGAAAATGATAAGCAACAAAGTAAAGATGATGGCTACCTCTAAAGAGGGCAGCAGAAGCAAAAACTCAGAGGACATACAGGACTTCAGTGATATTTGAAAAACTTTATTTTTATGTGGAATTTTATATGCTATGTTATGCTATATAAGGAGTATGATATAAGAAGCTTCAAAAATCTTGTGTAAAATAGGATGAAAAGATCACTAAAATGTACACAAACTTTTTTGAGATACCACTCCCTTTACATTGTTATATTACTCTGCTGGCTAAATTTCCCATAAATAACGCTGTATATATTTTTAGGATTTTCAAGGTTTGAATGTGGATTTACCAAATTTTATATGTCCTTATACTACTGATTTTTTGTTTGACATTTACCCATATTGATACATGCAGTTTTAGAACTTTTTAAAGAACAATGAATGTATCATTTCTGTTACTGATAGCCATTTAGATTGCTTTCTCTGTGCTGGTTTTATAAACACTGATATAAATCTGACACATAACTTCTCAGGCACAGCTGCAAGAGATTTTTTGGAGTAGAATTGGTAAATCATGGGTCATTGTCAAGTCAGAGTAGGGACAGTGACTTCCTTTACTTTCCCCACGAGCAGTGGGTCCACGTTTCTTGCCAGACCTTGATGCATGTGTTTCATTTTTTTCCAGATCACCAGGAAGGGCAGGAAGGAAGGAAGTAGGGAAGATGGGGGCAAGGTTTAACAATTATGAAGAGAATGTCAGTTATGAAGAATTGTGATATTTATTTTACTGGGAAAATACTCTTAAGTTTTGCTAAAAGTAATGTCTAGACTTCTGTGGAAAAATGGCTGCATTTTCACCTTTAAGTCGAGGGTCGAGGGGTCCCCCCCTCTTCTCTGTGCATTCTTGACACATAGCTTACTAGTGTTCTAAATGTTCACTTGCAGTAATAGCTATTTTTAAATGTTTCAAATAGCTTGATGTATTGGACATATTCTTACTGCTTTTCCAAAGCTTTGAATTTTTAAAGATGAATCAAATTTAAAACACGATACAACTTTATGTATCTAAATTGGTCATAAATATTTGACACTTTATAGTCTTTTCACAGTGGGAAAATACATAATGGGAAACGTTTTTTTTTTTCTTTGAATGCAGAAATGTCGTCAAGAGTAACTTTCTTCATTCTATGTTGTCTCTGTGTTCACAGGCAGGAAAGGAGAAGTTCCACAAATCTCAACACTGGGGCTTTTGTAACAATGTCAGGATGTTAGTAAGTGAAGAGAAACCTGGAATAGGTGGAGAACCACTGATTGGGCAAAAGCTGAAGCCTAAATACAGTATCTATCCTACAGGATTGGAATCAGATGTACCATCATGGATAGCTTTTGACAAACAGGTAAGTTATACGACGCTTGGAGAAATATGATGTTACAATTTCACATGTACTAAACACTAAGGATGTTTGAGAAAATAGGAATCCTTAATGTAAATGCTTAAGGCTAGTTCGTCTGGAAAGACAAATTCAAGAACAATATGGCCTACAAGAAAAAAATGGTCTAAGATGCTGCTTCTGACCCAAAAGTATTGATTGAAGGGCATATGGTACTCGTCTTTCTTAGTGATTGCTCACCAGCCTCGCTCTCATTTCCTCCCTGGACAGACCACTCTGACTCTGACACAGAGGCGACATTGTTGCTGAGCAGGTTGTCATTAATTAAATATTATTTATTTTTTATTCTAATGGTGGCATTAAGTAAGAACAACCTATTTTTACATTTCTTCCTGAATATTAACTATGGTTCTCCTATAGACTGAAGGCTGTCATGGCAAAACTTATAGAAGTAAAAGGGAAAGGGTCCCAATATTAGTAAGGCTTTGACCTTTTTAGTGTGTGTGCACACAAAGTACATGCACATATGTACAAAGACCTTGACAGGTGGAAGAAAAGTGACTTCATTCGAATATCTTAAAAAGAGACTCAAAGAAAAGGAAGAAACACCAAGACAACCAGTTATTTCCCATATGCTGTATTTATCAGAAAACCCATTACCACAGTTCCATGTCCTATTTTCCAAAAATAATCTGTGTTACTAGATCATTTTAGGAGCAATATTAAAAAAATAATTCAGGACTTGATAGATTAAGAATTCAAATATTCATTATTCATACTAAGTTTACCAGGTGGGATTTTGCAGCTTCTACATGAATGACTTGGCAGTGCTTTGATTCCATTTAAAATGTTTACAAATTTGACAGAATTCATACATTCTATGTCATCTGTGTCCAGGTAAGTCATTTAATTCACATTTGTTTTGAAGCATATGTCTGGTGGCACTTATATAATTCTGATCGGTTACTAGGAAGCTTCTTGCCCAGCAAACCATTGAATATTGGCCAATATTTCTTTTTAAAAAACTGTATTTCAGTTTTGAGTACCTGGCTCAGTGCTGGACTCAGAATTCAGAAACTATTTCTATGTTGGATTCCATGGGTGCATTATACATAGCTTTCTGTTAATCTCCATCTCACAGGTTTATATACATTACTCTAGAACATATAAGGTTGCATGAGCCAAGAAAAAGATTCTATTTTTACTTTCTTGTCACAAAAAGAGAATATTGACAACATTTTAGATTAATCCACTGCTGAATTAGTAATGTCATAGACCACAATGCATTAATCTGTTTTCTGGAATTTAAAGTTGAAAATCCCTTTTATTTCATGTTTTCCTCAATATTTAATATGTTCCTTTCAAACTTATTTTGCAGCCAGCCCTTTAATTTCTTATAAAATTATGTGAAATATTTCATGAAGGTAGAATAATTTTAGCTTCAAGCTACTTGAGAAAACAAAGAGCCTGCTCATTTCAGGCTTAACTAAATGCAACATAATTCTTTCAGTTATTTTGTTGGTCAACTTCAATTAAATATTAATTGAGCTTTAAATGGGACTAAACTATGAAATATTTACGTGCTCTGATGAGATTGTGCACTACAGATTAAATCCTAGTTAATACCCAGAGGAAATTAGAAAGCACTTTTTCCATTCGTGGCTCAACAAAACAAGTCAACATCTGTTAATCCTTTTTCATAAAAATGAGACATTTTCAACCCATTGCCAGTTTTTATTTATTTTGGCAGTGGTTTTTAATTGCAGCAGCATATGCAGACTAAGCTCATCTCAAGTCAATACAAAGGAAAAAATCAAGGTAATTCTTTGGAAAATGTATGAAAAATCAGTATTTTTAGTAGATACTGCTGGTGCCTGTGCACACAGACCCATGGGAGAGATAGCGTGCCCACTCCCCCAGCTGCGGCAAGTGTTTTGAGACACAGCTCACATTGCTCTCCGCTGCAGGGGGTTATCTCCCGGAGACACCTGGGAGGCGACACTTGCCGCCCACCCCCTGCATTAAGAATTGGGGGAAGTGGGTGCAAAGTTCAGCTTCTTGCCACAAGCCAGGGTGATTTAGGTTCATTAGCAATGTAGGCAACAGCCCAAGGCTTAACTTCACCTGAGAACACTTGCTTGCGTAGTTTTCATTTTCACATCCCTCGCTTCCGTACAGGATTTTCCCAAGAGTGCACCTTTAATAGATCACGTGTACTTAAATCCTCCTGGTAGAACCCAACCTAAGACTGCATTGCAGGTTTTAGGCAAAAATCTCATAGTCATCATGCAAAGGTGTGCAGGCAGCCTCCCCCATTACAAGCAGTGAAGGTGCTGTTTGCAGTCACTGGGAGGGGCCATCATCGAATATCCTGCGTGCTCCCGAGGGTGAACACTTCCGGCTGTTTCCCCCTTTATCCATTCTCCTCCTCTCTTTACAAATAGAACACACATTTTGTTCTGGCTGGGAAAGTGCCTACTTAAAATGTTCACGTCACCAGGCTTCTTGCAACTAGGATGGCCATGTGACTGAGTTCTGGCTAGTGATATATGAGTCAAGGTTTATTGGGTAAGTCTACTGGGAATATTATTGTTTGTCTAATAAAGAGAGTCAGGCTCAGCTGGTACGCGTTTCCTGCCCCTTGACCTACCATTCCTTGTTTTCCTGCCTAGAACTAGTATACCATTCTTCAGCATGCAGCAGCCATCTTGTGGGCACAGCACAGAGATAAAAGGAACTTGATCCCTGTCAGCATCAGAGAGCCAGCATTGGAGCCTCTGGCTGCCTCTCTATCTGAACTTCTTGACATATGAGAAATAGCAGCCCTTGCTATTGGAGAGGTTGGCAACCTGAGATGGCATTAGAAAATGTGTGGCGGTGTTTTGAGTAGTCCCAGTGACTGGAATTAGGGCCACATTAAGGCTAGGCAGGTGAGTCCGACACTTGGGTGCAAAACATAAAGGATCCCCAAAACTCAGTAACCATGATGCGGCATATTTTAATGCAATATGTTTTCTTTCACAGTTTTATTAGCCCTTCATCTGCATGCCATGCAATTAAATCATACCAGGAAGAGTTGCACAATTATCATCACAGTCAATTCTAGGACGTTTTCTTCTTCCTTGTACTCATTGGTATTCATGTAATTCTTTCTAATTGCTGCAAAAAATATACACAACAAAATATTCTTCAGTTCAACAACTGCTGCATGCATAATTCAGGGTCAGTGGATCACTTTTTGTGTTGTGCCACCATTATTGATAACCCTTTCCAAATTATTTCACCACCGTTAGCATAAGCTTAATGCCCCTTAAGCAGCATGCAATATCTTTGAAATATAAAAATTAATGCCCCCAATCCATGAGGAATCAAATCGCTACATTTTGACACATAGATGGGATCAATAACTGAGCTTCCTGAGTCCTAATGGAGCCCGAAACAAAAGGAAGTATCAGTCATACTGATCCTGTCTTTATTAAAATGTTAGGATTTTTTTCATCATGTATATTTCTGCCTTAAGTTTGATTGTTTAAATCACTTCATGCCAGAGTGAGCCCTGATAAGAAGATGCTACTGTCGTTGATTACCTGAGGCCCAGGTGTGTTTTCCAAATTCTGTAATGTGGGAGGGCAACCCCATACTGGGAAGAATTATTCTCTTTCAGATGCCAGTAATGCCTTCATTGAGAAGCTGCAGTCCTATCTGCTGAAAATTCTACACATTAAGGGGATGCATACAAACAGACATAATTTTGCCCGATATAGCACCCCTGACAAATACCAGCTATTTCCTCAACTTAATCCATAAGAGCAGGCCCATAATCATTTACACCAATTGTTTCTTGTCATCATCTCAGCACCTCCATAGGGAAACAAACACGTACGATTGGAGAATCACTCTAAATGGAGCAGGGACAAGGATTTGGGGACTGGTTTTAGAAATAATGGATGTGGTCCATGGTTGTGGCTTAGTTGTGTCACCTTTCTGATTCTTAGCTTCCTTGATTAAAAGTTTGCATATGCTTGGCCCAGGCATTGGCCTACTAACCCAAAGGTCTGTGGTTCAAACACACCAACTGCTCCCTGGAAAAAAGAAGAGGCTGCCTGCTCTCGTGAGGATTTACAGTTTCAGAAACTCAATATAGCGTTGCCATGAGTTAGCCTCCACTAGATCAGAGAGAGTTTAAATCTACAACTGACATTTTAGTGACCACAGTTACATTCAGAGGGCTCATCCTAGAACAACCCAAACTCTGGGACTCTTGGCTCGAGGCTCTCTCTAATTACACTAGGCACTGACGGCTTCATTATTAATTCAAATTTGGCATTTAGCAGTTTCTGATATGCTACAGTTGCTACCGCATATGAACTATCATTAACTGCTTTTATAAAAAGTCAGAATATTTAGAAATGCATAGTTGACTGAATGTTTTTATATGACTTTTTATCTGGCAGTTAAGCACCATTTACATAGACACTGCAATTATGTTCTCATTTCTTTTCATTTGTCAATAGCTTCTAGTTAGCCTAATTTGTTTGCCATTTCGTAAATGACTCATTCTAGTAAGTGGCAGGATAAAGGTTGATTTTATGGAGGGATGCATGCATTTAAAATATTATTTTAATTTTTCCATCTATTGTAAGCATAATAATTATAATCAAAATTACTGACCACAGAATTAGAATTTTAATGACTGCATGAATCGACATTGGTTGTTTTGGTTAACTGATTATGTAATAAATCTCTGCACTTTGAACAGTATATAAATATGTTTTTGAAAAGTAATTTTATCTGTTGGTCACCTTGATTTATTTTTCCTTTATGGAGTTAAAAAATTAGGAACTGATATTTACTATTTGAATTGTCGCCTTAAATTTTAGCTTGACTTTATTCTGAATTTTTAATCTGTAGAACCATAATTATTTATGCAGTTCCCTCCTTTGAATTCAAACTGGCTACACTTTTATTGGAAACATAAAAAAAAGTATTGGTCTTTTAAAAATAATGTATTTACAGGATTCTGCTCCATAGTAAATGGGTGTCTGTGACAATACAAACACCAGCTGTATAATCTGTGTTGTTTTCCTTTTTTCACATTTCACTTTTTTGACTCATAAGCAGCTGAAAAGATAGGACAGTGAGGTTCCGTATGCTCTTCACGGGGCTTCCTCCAATCATGACATGTCATACAACCGTCGTGCTTGGAGCAAAACTGGGCTCCCCCCCACGCCCCCACCCTGGTCCATAGTTACAGGCTTGGAAACCCACAGGGCCAATTCTCCCCTCCCCTATAGTCACCACGAGTCAGCATGGACTCGAGGGACTTGAGTTTTTGATATGGAAATACTATATTATCAAAACCAGGAATTCTACACTGACGTAATGCTACTCATTTTAGACCATATTCTGTGAAATTTTATCACACTGTAGGTTTGTGTAACCACCACCACAACCAGGATACAGAATAACTGTACTTTTTAGAATCTTTTACTGTTTGAGCCTTCATTTGAAAAAATAGAAATTTGTATAACACTTGCCATTTTAGAACTCTGACATTTAGTATATCCACAATTTTGTTGCAAGCACTCTTTCTGTCTAGCTCCAAAACATTCTCATCATCGTAAAGAAAGCCTCATACCCATGAAGCAATCCCTCCCACTCTCTCCAGCCTCTGGGAACCATCAGGCCGCCTTTGGCCCTAGGGGGTCACCTGTTCTGTATGTAATTGAATCATGCAATATGTATGATGCAAATGGAATCATACAATATGTGATCTGATGTGTCTGGCTTTTCACTTAGCAAAGTATGTTGGAGAATTATACATATGGTATAGCATATGTCAGTACTTAATTCTTTTTTATGGTGGCGCACTAGTCCATCGTCTTAATATATGATGCTGTTTATTTATTTATTCACTCCATGAACACATTTGGGTTACTCACCTTTGGGCTATTAGGAGGTGGGCTGTCGTGAACACTGGGGTACAAGGACTACAGTCCTTGTCGTCTGTTCTTTGGGGCAGCAGTTCAGACATTCAGCTCGTCCACCTCTAGGAGTGCAGTGACTGCACTGTCGAGGGAAACGAGCAGCAAGATGGTCATTCTATTTTGTAACTTTCTGAAGTGACACCAAAGTGTTTTCCACAATAACTGTAATTTTACATTTCTAGAAACTATGTACAGGGTTTTATTACTCCACATCCCAGGTAACACTTAATATCTATTTTATTAGTATAGCCACCCTAGTGGGTGGTAAGGGTAAATGATGGAGGCTTTGATTTCCAGTTTCCTAATAGCAAATGATGTTGCACATCTTTTCATGTGTTTTTTGACCATTCATGTTACTTAGAAGAACTGTCTATTTAGGTCCCTAGTCCATTTTCAGATATGTTTTTGAGCCATTATTTTATGAAGTAAACTGAATTTTAAAAAATAACTTTATGAAGGTATTGTTGCCATATGTACCCATTTTAATCATGCAGTTGGATGAATTCTGCCAGGAATTGTATAACCACCACTGAAAACATAATATACAACATTCTGAGCAGAAAAGATTTGTTTTTTCTGTTTTTGAACTTCATGTAAACAGAATCTTACAGTGTGTCCTCTCTGGAATCTGACTTACTGTTTGGAATTTAAGACTTGAATATATATATATATATATATATATATATATATATATATATGCACTAAATTTGTGTAATAATCCACCATGGCACGTTTCTGGATGTATGTAGAATTGTTTTTTTCAGAAAAAACACAAGACTTTCTATTTCTGTAAAGATTTACAGTCTTGGAAACCCACACAGGCAGTTCTATTCTGCCAGGATAGGGCCAGTGTGAGTCAGAATTGACTCACTGGAAGTGAGTTTGGTTTTTGATATTGAGTATAATGGTTTTTATATTTCTGGATTCACAACTCTTATATTAAACTGGTTTAATAATAGTTTTAATTATAAAAAATTAATCATTTTAATTATAATTAATAGTCTGGTTCTATTTTTTCCTAGAATTTTTCTAATAATAATCCTTTTTGAAAGGGTTTGAATACTTTAAGATAATAAAATTATCCATATTTTTCTATTTCTATGTCTCTTTTATTATCTACCTGTTTTCAGTATGGAACTCATTGTGCTATTTAGTAATAGTTCTTTTAATAAAGAGGATGCTCCAGGGACACATGCCATTATCATAAACCTTTTACCAGAGGTATGAATAATTTAGGAGGCATGCTTGATCATTCCAGGACATTAGAAATGGTTAGGCTGCAGGGAGGGAAGAAATGCTTTAACTGCCATTATTTTTATCAATGTAATTTCCTTTCTTTTTCTTTCACCACCTTCTTCTGTTCTTTTGTCTTTGTCCTCATTTCTTTTATTTTGCAAAAAAGTATCTCTTTTTTTTCCTCAGCAAATTTCATTCATCTTCTGTTTTAAGTGCCTTCCTTATTTCCTTTGCTTACTTGGTCTTCCTCTGTTTCGGAGGTGTTTCCGAGGTCTCTTTGTAGGAGAATATAAACACCACCTCCACCACCAATGTTATTATCATTACTATCGTCAGGTTCCTTTTTATTCTCCTTTGCCAGAGAGCCGGATCCAGGTTGCATATATTTCCTGAAATACAGTATTACTTGGTATTATTGAGGTTGTATCCAACCTGTCAGTCAGGTCATATAACCTGGTGGTGCCTCCTGGCAGGCAGGCCATTCTCATAAGGAGGGTCTGGGGGACCTCCCTCTCTCTGCCTCCACTCCTATGCTTGCTGGAAACCCAGAGAGCTGCCAGGTCCCTGCCATGTTTTCAACAACCCTGAATCCATGGGATTTTCACCCACCAGCCTGTGATTTTTCTGCATTCTGTATCAATGGATATGGCTGCATGAGTCTGAAGAGGATTTAAGGACTATTGGACTTGTAGCGGACTAGATTGGGATATTATCTCAATATATAATTGCTTCTTGATATGAAGCTACACACACCTGGTGTACCCTCCCCCCCACCCCACCCCCACCCCATGCAACAGAATTTTGCTGGGTGGAGTGGGTCCGTCATACCACTCGTTTTTCTGGCTAGGTGAGTATCATGCAACTCCCTCTGAGGTAGTGCACTAGATGGTGTTACTTGGGCAGGTTCTTCCTGGTCACAGTGCTTGTTCCCACAGAAACAGTTGCACTTGAATCTCGTTTTTTGTGTAGACAATTTAAGAGAAAAGCGTGCAGCCATGAAATTTATTTCCTGCTCAGGAAAATGCCGCAGAAACTGTTTTGATGTTGAACACAGCTTACAAGGACAGTGCTGTGGGCAAAGCTCAAGTGTGCAAGTGATTTTCTTGTTGCAAAAAAAGTAACATGTCGATTGATGACAAACCTTATTCTGGACATTCATCAACTTCCTGAATGGATGAAATTGTTGACTTGTGCATTTGAAGTTCATTCCACCAGGTTAGACTGCTAATCAAGCTTTCTTTTTAGAGGTTCTGAAAAAAAAATGTGTAAGAGTATGCAACCAAAAAAGGCCTGGGTTGCATCAGAGAGGGGACTGGCTTTGCCAGCATGACGATGCACCTGTTTACACAACCATCTTAGCGCACCACTTTTTGGCATAAAAAAGCATGTATCTCTTGCCCCACACACCTTATTCACTGGATGTCACTTCGTGCGACTTCTTCTTTTTGTTTCTGGGAATGCAGAGGGACCTGAAAGGATTGTGATTGACAATGCAGAAGAAGTGAAGAAAAAAGTGAGGGCGGTGCTGTCAGACATCCAAACAGATGAGTTTAAAAAATGCTTCCCAGAATGGAATCACAGTTTTGATAAATGTATTAAATGTAAGGAGAGTACTTTGAAAGTGTTAAGATTGTTTTGTAAAAATTATACTTAAATACAGAGGTTTGGGGGAGAAATTCCATTTGGGGATGCCCTCTGGTATATAAAGGTTATATATATATATATATATATATGAATTATATATATATATGAATTATATATGCATGAATGTCACTGAACTTGTTCTTCGAATCTGTAAGGCCTAACATACCTTGGTTATGGGGTACTTGAGAAACAAATGATGAAGATGGAGAGTAGAGGCTTGTCTGACCTTTGCCTTATGGTATTCTTTCCTCTTTGGCTAGCTGGAAGTCAGATATGGCCAGGAGGTTTTCTGGGAAGAGGATCGGGAGTGAAAGTTTTAAATCTTAGATATTGTTTGTGGTTATTCCTAATTGAAACCTTGCATATAAAGTTAATGGATGTTCAATTGAGCAATGGTAGGTGTGGGAAGGCAAAAGGTGTGTCTGTGAAAATATCTCTTCAACATCTGTAAGGCAAATGATATACTTTTTATAAATTTTTAAAATTTGTAATTAAAAATTATTATTGAGAGTTAATATATCATGTCCATCCATAGTTTAATCACATCAAGCAGTATTATACAATTGATATCACAAGCAGTCCCCAAACATTCCTTTTCTTCCTGAACTCCTTAACATGATCTCCTTTTACTCATCCCCACTGCCACTGAAAACCCCCCTCCCCCAAAACCTTATTCTACTTGCTGGCCCTATAGATTCTTCTATCCTAGGTTTCATATACTGAAAAATGGATAACACAATTCAAGATGGTGACCCCCCAATCACATCACACCTCTTGGATAAACCCTAATATGAACAAACAAAAGCAAAACAAAACCACAGAAAATGTTGAAAACCAAATCAGATCTAGTGTGCATCAGAGGGGATTCAAATGACAAAGTTTTAACTGTTCAAGTCAGGTTTATCCTTTGATCTTCTGTACTCCTCTCTCCAATGCCCTCTCTTTAGTAACTACTTTCCTCTCATCTCTCAATTATGAATAGAACGGAGATCATTGGAGGCTTATTTCCTATGTAGTTCCCATAAATGTACCTTAGGTTTCCACTTTCATCCATAGCTTTCTGCAGACAGAATTCTCACAATTTAGACTCTGATACTAACCCCTCCTTCGACTTTGGATTATATAATTCACAATGGTTTGGTGTGCTTCCTCTCATGATGTTGTGCTTCTTCCCTGTGGCAAGCCTTTAAGACCCCAGATGTTATTTTATCTGATAGCTGAGCACCATCTAAATTTTTGCCACATTTTGCTACCTGTATCGTCTTTATTCCCTTCCTGCAGGTAAGTATCGAGCAGGGCCTTCACATAAGAACTAATTGTTCGGCTTAGACCTGGTGGTATAGTGGATGAGTACGGGACTGTGGCCCACTGGTTTGGCGGTTCAAATCCAGCAGCAGCTCTCCAGGAGCAAAACTGGGCCTCCCACTCTCACCAGAGGGCAGTGATGCCCCCCTCAAAAAAAGGACTAATTATTCTTAAGGTAGAGCTGGGATTTAATGGGACCCTTAAACCCATTACTAGATCCATGTATATTTGTTTGATTTTTAATCTGCCTTTTACTCCCCTTCAAAAACTCCTTATTAATTTATTAATCAATCATCCCCCTGTCCATAACAATCTTCCATTAATATTGTCTGTGGTTAGACTCTGGTTCTAATTGTTTAAAGCCTTGTTGAGAGAGAGATCTTGGGCCAATCTAGGCTATTTGCATATTAGCATACCTGAATTGTTCACTTGTACAGAATCAATCCTTTCATGGCTAGATGCTATTTACACAAACAGGAAAATCTACAGCAACACTCAATTAGAATGTCCACCACAGATTTTCCAGAATAATATATATCTTAATAAGGCATATCAGGATTTGATGTAGTAAGACCATGTTTGTCTGCCTACCAACAGTTCAAAAACCTTGGTACAGCTACCTTCTGCTTCCTCAGACACCATTTTTTTCCCAACATAAGACCTCAGTTACAAGTGTGTCTGAGGTATATATCAGTTCACCCAGTGGATTTCGTACATTAAATTTCACTTATGTAGCCTTTGGAGAATGCTGTGCACCTTGAAGTTCCAGGATCACTTCTTAGTAAAAATGACTGACGGAAAACTAAGCCCAGGCTGATGCAGCCAGAGACTTAAGTCCACATTACATATGAATGGGGTAATTTATATAAAACAAGATTGCATTGGATTGTTTTAAGAATTATGTTTAGAATACCTGGCTTTACTGGGGTTTACACTGATTTCTTCTGTCTACTGCTTTTGATATTGTGGGTGATAGAATTGATTATTGAGAAGTATGAATAGAGAACATTTGTAAATCCTCAACCTTCAGTCATTAAATCAGATCTGTGAAATGGGCAGAGGACGTGCATGCAAAGAATGCAAAGCATCGAGCAAAACCAGAGCCTATAGTGTGACCTCGCCCAAGGGGCTATAGCTGCTGAGAATTGGCATCCATTCAACTTTGCACCAACCAGCCTTGATCTTCCTGCGTTCTTCATCATTGCCTGTGGCTGCATGAGTCTGAAGAGGGATTTGTGGACTAGTCTTACGGACTTAAGTTGGCCTGGGCTGGGATGTTTTCTTTATATATAATTCTTGATATATAAAGTGCACTTTCTCTCTCTCTCTCTCTCAACACATTTACATGAGTGTCATCAGATTTCTTTTTCTAGTCAACCTGGCTTAACATACCAGCTCATACTTATGAGGAGTTAATTGTCATGGCAAAGTCATTGCTCATTTTCTTAAGTGGGTGGATAGGGGACAGGCAGTGTTCCCGGGCAACCACTAAGTATCAGCAGAGATAACTTTTTTTAAGATGACTTTTTTTAGTATTCACAGCTTTGTTACAATATTCTTGCTTCTTTGGTGTCATGACTTCTGGCATAGTTTAGAAGGTGAAGATTGGCGATGCTGCCATTGAAACCACCGAGTTCTTACAAGGTCCCATTTAACTATGGATGCATTGCTCTTCCTTGATGCTTCCTTGTGTTATTTATTGATTTTACATCTTCTATTATTTAAACAAGAGAATTTATGGTGCCTCTTTCATTTGAGCAAATTTGCTTAATGGTGTTTCTGGTGATATGCAACATGCATTATTATTTGCTTTGAGGAGTAATATTCCTTTTGTGTTTCTTTTCCTTTTATTCTGAAATGTATACTTGTGGTTTTTATGCCATGATCGTCTAGGATTTAGAAACTTCATATAGTTCCTAGTGCTTGTCATCAAAATTCTACTTCCTTTACAAAGTGCCCTATCATTTTCACCCTCATGACTTAAAGCATAAAGTCCGATTTGGTTATATTTTATTCTCTCCCTCTTTGACTCTACTTTTTGATCTTGTATTTAAGAGCAATTGGTTATGCTTGAGAATCAAGAAATCAAAACTATATTTTCAATTCTGGTCTACTTGACTTTGAAGTCATATTTATTAATTGAAGCTTTGTCTATCACTGGCTTGTAGTGGAGATAATATTATTAATGTGTGATCCTAACTTTTCCTTCTTCCTCATGCCTTGCCTGCTGGACAAAAGTTTGTCGGTTCACTCACTTTCCCTCCTCATTCATCTTCTAAGGAGACACATTCAATTTTACAGTTGAATTTTTAGGCTTTGGAGAATGTAGAGAAAAGGAAGAAAATGGGAGGGAAGGAAAGTGGGAGGGGGGAGAGAGAGAGAAAGAGAAATGAATACTGGGTCATGTGTTGCTGAACTTCTGTTCTTTTGGGGTTTTTTTTAATCCATGCAAAGAGTGGAACAGAAAGGAAAATAAAAAAGGACAAAAACCACCAAATTAATGTCATAATATATATATAGAGAGTATATACAGTGTCTGGGAGAGATTCATAGATAGAAGCTAAGGGTGAGGATGTGTGAGACTTAAAGAAGTATAAAAGTGAGGAAAGACCTTTTGGGTTTAGTGTCACGTTGGAGCATAAATTGGATCACCTTTCCAGTTTCTCTGGAGGTGTAAAGGGAGATGAGGAGATTTTTCCATTGCTATTTATTGCAGGGTCATTTGTTTGAATATACTCACATGCTGAGACTGGGCCATACTGGGTTTTATTTGAGTAACCTCTAACTTATTTAAACAAATGAGAGAACCATCATTATCCCCTTTTCGCAGCCAGCCGATTGACCTAAGTCCTCTCCCCTGTTTCCCTGAAGTTTTCCTTCTACATATCTGCTGCCTTCATTCATCTTTTTTTACCTGACTCTTCGATGACATCCCTTCCTGCAATCTGATTCTTTTGTAGACTGCCCATTCTGTGACAGTTAATTTTTTTAATGTTTGGAGTTATGCAACTTCTCATATAACCTAAGCCACATATCTTTTGGCTTTCTCACCTTCTAAAGCTAATTTTCCCCTGCGCACTCTTCCCCCCTCAGCCACATGGACCGATTTTCAGGCTGTATAGCAGTGGTTTTCAACCTTCTGAATGCCAGGACCCTTTAATGTTGTGGTGACCCCCTCAACAATAAAATTATTTTTGTTCCTATCTCATAACTGTAATTTTGCTACTGCTATGAATTAGGCGAATCCTGTGAAAAGGTCATTCAACCCCCAAAGGGGTCACAACCCACAGATTGAGAACCGCTGCAGACTGCATATTATCTTTGCCAACGATTCCCTTTTCTAATTATTCACCTATATGATTCTTCCTTAACCTTTCAGATGCTGCTTTTACTGTGGCATCTTCCTGTTTATTATTTCAGATGAGTCCATTACTTCCTCCTCCTCTAAAAATACCCCCAAATAAACAATAGCAACATTAAGTCAATTTCCACTCATCGTCACCCTGTAGGACCAGGCAGAACTGCCCCTGTGGCTTTCTAAGAGTGTAAAACTTGAAAGCCTCATTTTTTCTCCTGCAGTGTACCTCCTGGTTCTGAACTCCCGATCTTGTGGATAACAAGCCCACGCATAACCACGACACCGCCAGAGCTTTATAAGCCTTTTTCTTCTAGAGCATTTTAATATCCCCATTAGAGTAAGCAAAAGGAGTGACCTTCAGGGTCATCATTTCAAACCCATCCACTGTGCTCCACAGGAGAAAGGCGAGGCTGTCTGCTACCATACAGATGCACAGCCTCAAAAATATCCGGGGGTAGTTCTCTGACCATTAAGTTTCCAGGAGCTCAGACTGGCTTCCTGGCAGTGATCAAGACATTAGAGTAATGAAAGGAGCTCTGATGGCACAGTAGTTAAAATTTTGCCTGGTAAGTCCCCAGTCACTCCATGGGGAAAGAGTGTGCTAGACTGCATTTCATACAGAAAGAGCCTGGGAAATTCTGTAGGGTGGCTATGAATCAGAATGGACTTGACAGCAGTGGGTTCTAGGAAAACCCCTTTCACTGTCTTTACCTCCTCTTCTGAGCTGATGTGTAGCAGCAATTTTGTGGCAGCTCAGAAGTTAATTGGTTAAGTGTGTGGTCTCAAATCTTAATCCCAACTGCCCCTTTCTATTTCCTTCAAACCTCGGGGTAAGTAACCTAGTCGCCTAATCTTGATTTCCTCTTCTGTAGATTGAGGATCAAAATTTACAGATGTGTTACAAGGAATAAATGAACAAAAGGGTATAAAAGTGCCTAACACATTGTTTGAACCATGATAAATAATAAATCAATGTTGACTATTTTTATTTAATTTTGAATTCTTGAAACCTGACACAGTCCCGCATTCATAACAGGAATGAGTTTTAAGAAATATTATAGAGTATCTTAAGAAACATTATTATAGAGTATATTTTAATGGAATTTAGCTTTGTTTCCAATGCATTCTTATTTGGATATATAATACCCTATTGTCCAGTTTTTGGTATATCCGTTACCTGGAAACTTTGTTGCTAGAGAGATTGTCTCATTGAATGTTGTATCTACTGTAAAGAGCTTTGAGTTGTGAAGATGTTCTGTAACTGGGTTGGTGTGTGCTCCTTTGCTTGATAAATGAATCATCTCATTGCTTACCTGTTTTGTGAACTCAACTGTTGATGCACTGTAAGAAGAAATAATATATAATGGTACTTGTTGGACCTCATCACCTATGGAAAGGAGTCCAATTTATTAAGTACTTTTTGGAATCATGGAATATAATTTTGGGATTAGAAGATTATGCAAGCATCTTATGTCTCTTTCAGGTGGAATCAAGTCTTTTGAAAATAAATAACATCTCTTAATGATCACATTGAATGCTTCTGTCTTGTTTTTCATATTAGATAATCTGAAATATATGTGTACACATATATTCATACATATATATGTAATTTAGCGAGTAATTTTCTTTACCTCTTATGTTATATATGTTGTTTTTCTTTTTAATCTTCCATTATGTCCATTTTTTTCTACTCAGTTTATGCAACTCTATGATCAATAACGTGCTTTCTGTTGTACACAAATGTAGTGTCATCGAGTTGATTCCAATCTATAGTGACCATATCTAGGAGTTCTGAGACTAAATATTCATGGTAGTAGATGGCCTCATTGTTCTCCCATGGATCTACTGGCAGAATTGAACTGTCAACTTTGCTGTTAGCCCAACATTTTTCCATAGCACCACCAGGGCTCCTTTCTGTTGAATGAGAGTGACAATTTTCTTGTCCTAGTTATCATTTTTTATAGAAAATCTGTTTTTAAACAGTAAATCCTAGCTTCTTCTCTTAGATATATTAAAGATTTTAGTTGCCTTGTTCAATAGAAAGTAGCTCTCATTGGAAAAGTATAGCAAAGTGGCACAGTGTCTAATGGGAAGACTGGTTGTTCGAACCAACCAGCCACTTCAAGAGAAAAAGATGAGACTGGCTGCTTCTGTAAAGATTAGAGCCTTGGAAAGCCTGTGGAGGCAATTCTCCCGTGTCCTATAAGGTCCCTGTGAGTTGGAATGGACTTGACAGCAGTAAAGGTTTTGCTCAACATATTCCTTAAAGATGGGAAAAAGACTATTTTAAATGTAGTTTTGACAGTATTTCTAAGCTTCCAGCTTTGCACCCTACACTAATTTATATACTATTCTGTATTTTTATATATTCATATTTCTCTCCAAAGCTTGTTATGTATCCACTTTTTCTTAATCCTTTAAATAGTGCTGCAGGATCTTGTGGTTGGCAAGTGTTGATTTCCAATTTTTTCTGAAAGGTTACCCAGTGAACAGAGTCTCAGTCATTTGCAGCAGTAATACAGTTAATTAGTGATAAACATATGAGATAAATATGCTAGTATTCTAGCCACATCGCTTTTTATGCATGATAGAATCAGGTCTCAAGAAAAGGCAGACAAGTGAAAATATATGTTAAGAATTCTTTTGCTGTCCATACAGGTAGATTTCATCTTAAGCTTGGCATAAATTATAAATAGGCTTATGATACAAAATATGAAAACTTATTTGGCATAATCCTATGGCTTGTCTTTTTTGTCATTCATTTATTCAACTTCCCTCTACTGACTTTCTTATGCTCAGCAAGCTAAATAAGATTAGATTTGTATACCCTGAATTTTCTAAAAGTAAGATATGTCTGCTTAAGTTTATTAATACGTGAAGTAGAGAAAAGGTAAGAATTTCATCTCTTGAGAAAGTCCGGAGAATTGAGCTGAGGGTCAAGACTACATGGAAAGTGGTTTCCCCTTGAATTTCCTTCACAACTATTGACAGATTGCAAACAGTATTACAAGGCCCAGTAATGGTCACTCTGGGTAAGAAAAAGGCCTTTTATTAAGGTTTTTCTCTGAATGTGAATGAGAATGGCTTGATGGAGAGCTAGGTATCCACACCTTCTGGAATGAAGGCCAAGATAAATATGAACCTTTCATATGGAAAAATTGTAAGGATTTCCTGGTGGGGAATAACCATGGCCCCTATACTTCACAAATTCTTTTAGCATGCTTCATGTGAATTTCTATTAACCACTCCTTCACAGGGAGAAGCACTCTAGGATATTAGAATAGCTGGTGAAGGTAGTGAAAGAGAACCCATCTGCTTTCTTCTGGTAAAAACATCAGCCTAGATGGATTTGTTTGTTTAAGAATGAACAAGGAAAGCCAACATAACATTTCTAAAAAGACTTAACATAATTGGAGGAAAACATGGTATTTAAGAGGCAGTGGAAGAAAAGAACGTTTGGAACATATTTCGATAGGAAAATGAAAGGATGTTTTGGATAGCATTTGCTTTGTGTTCTGTATCGATTGTAAGCAGAGTAACAAAACAGAAACCAAGCAACTGAAGCAAACCCTTTGAAGTGAGAGCTGGAAGTAGAAAATAGAACAGGAGAATAAGTTAAAAATATTCCTGAATGAGACTAGGCAGAAATGCAAAGTGACCATGAAGAAGAAGAAGAGATAATTGTGAGTGTTATGGATTGAACTGTGTTGCGCTAAAATATGTTTTTATGTTTTATAAATTCTAACCTCTTTATCTTTGGCTTTGATCCCCTTTGTGATTTTTTATGTTAATGATGTAGTATTAGTGTAGGGTGTATCTTAAATCTATTGAATTCACACTTCTAGACTCCTAATCTGTGATAGAGAAAGCCTTGGTTGCTTAGTGGTTATGAGTTGGGCTGTTAACCAGAGGTTAGCAGTTTGAAACCACCAACCATTTACAGGAGAAAGGCAACACTTTCTACTCCTATAAAGAGTTTTGTCTTGGAAACCCACAGGGGCAATTCCACTCTGACCTATAAGCACACTGTAAGTCAGTATTGACTTGATGGCATTGAGTCTGTTTTTTTTGTTCAGTGAGTTTTGCTTTTATATAGTAATGGGCAAATAGAACGGACAAAATGGAATGATGGATGATAGATATTAAAAACTTGACAAATTCTCCCAAAATGCAGAGGGGAAAGATAGATATGAAAGCAATGAGATAGATCATAGTAGGGCATACAGATGTTAGATCCCTAAAGCTATTTTATAAAGAAATCAATGAATTAAACACACCATAAGAAGATTGGTCACAACAGGGCAAAAACACAAAGGGAGGGAAACAGAGCAGCACGGGGAGCAAAGCAAGAAACCCAAAATAGAGTAAAGATTTAGAGAGCAGACTCAATCAGGAAACATATATAAAGGTCAGCAGACAGACCTGACTCTATTTACAGGCCCCTATCTCCTTTTCAATGTCTATCTATATAATAGAGGCAAGATAAACAATCCTGTGGATAAAACAATGGACCAATGGTTCCGGGGGACAGGGTAGAGATGGTGAGGGAAAGGAGGGCCAACAAACCCAGGGGCAAGGAAAAAACAGATCTAAAATCGACGGTGAGGAGGGTGTAGAATGCCTAGTGGGAACCCACTTAGGACAATGGAGCCAAGGGGTATTGCTGAGAGCTGAATGAAGGTTGAACACGATAGGAGGAAAGTAAAAGGAAATAGAGGAAAGAGCTAGGCATTAAAAGACATTTATAGAGGTATGTACATATGTGAATATACTAATATATAATGATAAGGATATTAGCTTTTGTACATATATTTATAAGGAAACAGGTGGACATTGGGCTTCTGCTCAAGTGCTCCCTCAACTCAAGAACATTTTCTTATAATCTGGCATTCTGTGATGCTCACCTTCTTGACAGGATCACTGAAGAGAAAATGGGTGCTTAAGCAAATATGGTGAAGAAGGCTGATGGTGCCTGATTATTTCAAGGTAAAGTGTCTGGGGTGTTAAAGACTTGAAGTTAGACAAGTGGCCAACTAGTCGGGAAGCAACAAAGCCCACATGGATGAAGCATACCAGTCCGTGTGATCATGAAGTGTTGATAGGTCATATATCATACCTCAGAAGACCCAAAGGAATCTTACTGATGGAGCGAGTAGAGCCGAAGTGGAAACCCAAAGCCCATCGATAGACAATTGGATATCCCCTCAGAGAAGGATCACAAGCTAGAGAGGAGTAAGACAGGGTATAGTATAGTATTGACAAAACACACAACATTCCTCTAGTCCTTTAATGCTTCCTCCTCCCCACTGTCATGATTCCAACTCTAGCTTCCAAATCTGGTTAGATAGGAGCATGTACACTGGTACACAAGAGAGCTCTCAACACATGGAATCCAGGACAGATAAACCACTCAGGAACAATAATGGCAGCTGTGATACCATGAAGGTAGGGGAAGTTGGGGGGGGATTGGGGAGAGAGGGAGAACTGAACACAATGATAAACGTGTAACAACACCCCCCTGAACCGTAGATGAAGAGAGATAGTGGACAGTGTGAGATATGAAAACAATAATAATAATTTATAATTTATCAAGGGTTCGTTAGGATGGGAAGGGGAGGGAAAAAAGAGGAGCTAACTTCAAGTGCTCAGGTAGAAAGAAAATGTTTTGAAAATGATGATGGTAACATCTGTAAGAGCCCCCAGTAAATGGATTTATAAAGAAGGAGGAGGAGGAAGAAAAGGAGGAGTGGGAGAGGGAGGGGGAAGGCAGAAGACAGCTGCAGAAACAAACTCTCCTCCTATTGTGTCTTAACCTGGAAGCTCTGTTGAGTCCTGTTCACTAAGGGGAACTAGCTGGTACTTCAGAAATATCATTGGCATAGCTTTCAAAATCACAGCAATAAGCAAACCACCACAGCTGTCAGATGAGTGATGACTCACTCCTGTAGGAAGTCAAAAATTTGCAGATAAAATGGTTAGTAGGTAAATACTTACTAGAGAAAATATTAGAGATGAATAATTACACACACCTCAGATACTTTAATTTTAATTTCACAGATACTTTCAAGTATCTTGACAGAATAAATAAGTTAGCTCCTCATAAAAAGAAATTAACGTTAGCATTATCTGCAGTTTGCATGCCAGAAGACAATGAAGCGATGACCATAAATTTTAGGACAGATTGTGTGTGACCCCAAAATTCTACTTAGCAAAATTATTATTCATTAATGAAATCGATGGAAAGATGTTCTTGGGTATATGACCATTCACACATATACCATATACAT